>AYJT01092405.1:0-10453 GCA_001278415.1 Ocimum tenuiflorum | reverse complement strand
AAGTATAAGGTTGGAGGATATTCTACTCAGGTTAGACAAGAATTTGGTGGAAGTCGCGAAATGACTTCGTCGGTGCACGCAGCTCGATCTGGTGAGCAGAATGTAGTGGTTGAGGTATGGCTGATGATGATTTCTTTTACGTGTCGGAATTGCTTTTCCAATCTTCTCTTTCAGAATTTGTTTGATAAGATTGATTTCTAGATTTACTGGATACAGTGTGCATTTGATTCGTTCACACTCTGATTGGTTCATTTTATTTGAGACGCATTTTCAAGATGTACCTGCTTACTGCTCTTCACTAGTTGAGATAATGGCTAGATCATGGGATAGCACGCAATTAATTTGCTCAGAATTATACACTAATGTAAATTGCAACAGTTTTTGTTACCTATATTACAAAACTGTCCTATTCAGATGCTAGTATGATTGATATCATGTTTTGCACAGGGTTGTTGAGATCATTTTAGGTTCTCTACACTGATTGCCTCGTCTGATTGATGCTTTTAATTCTAGGAACAAGCATTCGAGAAGTCAGAGGGTCTGCAGCTGAAAGTTTCCCCGGGTCAATCACACCCTTTAGGAGTGTCAGAGGTTGAAAATGGAATTAATTTTGCGATCTTCTCTCAAAATGCTACTGTTGTTACACTCTGCTTAGGTCTACAAAACGGGTCAGTGTGTACCTTTGTTATCCTTTCTGATACATGCACGGAGTTCATGGTTATTTAATATTTTTTCATGTTTTGAATAAGTTTTCAATAATTTCCTAAATGTTGACAACCGAAAGAGGCTTGTTTAAATGATATAACTGAACTTTGTTATAGACAAAACTAAAGATTTTTCTAGCTCTATGTTTTAAAGTATTAACAAGAACGTCACAATTTTCTAGAGAGTTATAATGTAAGGGACACCATTCTTGTTGCATATAGTACTATGTTTGAGGTTATTGTGTCTCCTAAGCTTTTGAATTATACATGAAGCTTTTAACTCTTTCTCGCTTTCTTGCTTGAATTTCAGGGGAGTGCAAAGTGAACTTGAAGAAGGGATGATTGAATTATCATTGGACTCTGAAGTAAATAAGACTGGAGATATATGGCACATATGTGTTGAGGTAGTCTTACCTTTTCCATTTTTAACGAAATTGGCTTATTTAGTTCTGTATATCTCCGCCAATAAATTCTTCATTATGTATTTTCATGAAAAGGAGAAAAAAGTGATCAATTAAGTCCAGAAAGTGCCCCAACGAGTGGTAAGATGAGTAGAGATAAAACTAAAATTATAGCTCAGTTTTCCCGAAGCTGACTAGGTCCCACACAACATGTAGTGCGAAAGAATGTTCTTTACTTGTAATTTGCTTACAACCAACATAAGAGTATGCTTGTGTGCGTAATTATCATTTCCATGACTTTTGTCATATATTGTATTTGGCAGCAGAAAGCTAAAACCACAATAAGGTTTCCTAGTTATTTATGGTCTTGCTTCCAGTTCAAGCTTTAATGCAGGGCTAAGGACCTTGAAAGATGCAAAGCAAGTATGCCATTCAGTTCAATTCAACAGAAGTCCTTTTTTAATTGCTTAAAACTTGCCTTCATTTTAGCCTTTTTTTTAAGCTGACACTTACCTATAAATTTCTTAGGCCTTGAATCACTGACTTCCAAAAGATACGAGTTTTGGTGTAATTTCTTTTCCATCTGATAACTAAAAATTGGAGGAATCTGTCAATGATGCGCGAACTATAGTTCTTGCACAAGAGTAGTTTTATTTAGTATGTAAGACCTTGTTTTATCTTGAACAGACAATGTTTCCTTGCGAAGAACATTTTTGCAGTTGTGTGAATTTTAGGGGAGTATGACAGCAGATGTAGTTCTTTTATGTTGATAGAATGGAATTTTACGTGTATTCTCTAATTTTGGCTGAGGAAGCAGCCAGCCAATTAAGAAATTTCAACACATTATGGATATTATTTAGTGGTTTTTATATTAAAAAAACCTTAAAAATATTATTCATTGTATATTTGGACCTGCTTCTATTACCTCCATGATTTACCAACATGATTCTATGTAACTGGGTTTGTTGCTTTTATTAGCAAGCTGTGCTTCATTTGTTATTGTCAGTGGTGTCAACTGTGTTGTATATTCTACACAATTCACTTCATCAGCAAAATTTAATTCTGAAAATTTTTACTTTTAGGGCTTGCCACGGAGCAATGTTGTATATGGTTACCGTGTTGATGGGCCTCAAGAATGGTGTGAAGGACACCGTTTTGATTATAACAATGTTTTAGTTGATCCATATGCAAAATTGGTTGAAGGACGGAGAGTCTTTGGTGATGCCGCCAATAAGATGTCTAATTTTTTTGGGACATATGATTTTGATAGCTTGCCTTTTGACTGGGGAGAGAACTATAAGCTTCCAAATATACACGAGGTTAGTAAAATAAGTCCACTGACTGGATTCTCCAGATATGGTTACTAGTGATTATCTATGAGATATTCCATTTGAATACTTAAAAGCTTTAAAATGCTTTTACTGCAACTATTAAATCATGACTCCATGCTTCTCTTCTCTGCAATCACCCTCTGAAATTTGGGATTTAAAAGGCAACATTGAAAATGAAGGTAGCCTTTAATTTATTTCTTGCTTGGAAACTTTTTTTCTTTTGGTCTTGCACATAATTTAGATATAAGATAATCTAGTTTGTTTCTTGGCATGTTAAGACCATAATTTCAATGACAGTTTCGCTAAGTTTTATGTCAGAGAGTGGGGATGAAGGGGCTTCATGAGCTATATGTAGTTCACTGTGCAGAGTCTGAAAATCTGGAACTCACACAATTTTGCTGTGATTTTCTTAAATTTGATTTCGTGGTTGAATAAAATATCATCATGCTGATAAGGGTCTCAAACAATATGTCTGTTTTCATACTGGATAATTTCAATCTACTCTTCTTATCCTGTGGAATTTTATGGCTGTATAATGTCCATTAGCTACCACATACTTGAATGATTTGCTGCCTTATGCCATACGAGTAGTATCCTACCAAAAAGTATTAGAACTGTTTTGACATTTGCCACTCACATGTTCATTTTCAGTTTTTGTGATTCTCTATGTTCATGCAACTTTTTGGCATTTAAACTGAGAACTTTGAATTCTGCTTTTTTGTAGAAAGATCTTGTTTTGTACGAAATGAATGTCAGGGCCTTCACAGCTGATGAATCCAGTGGGCTGGATGCACACATATGTGGAAGCTATCTTGGTATGATCAAGAAGGTAGTATTAGCATGTCTTCAAAGTGTAAATGCTTTTTACCACCTTTTTCATATCAAATTGTTCCTTGTTAGTTGTTGAAGGTTGTAGTTTAAGTTGATGTATCTTAGACTTATTCATTGTCATGCATTGGATCTTTCCTTATGACATGTGATTCTCCTCAAGAAAATTATATTGGGCTCATAGGACTGTTTCCTTTGTTACGCATTATACTCAATGTAGTATCTCTGATAGGTTGAGTGAGTAGGTTAAAATTCACATTCAATGTCCATCCTGGCAGAAAATTGATATACCCCCAGGGCAGAACTCTACTCCTCTTGCTGACCTTCAACAGATGCTTTCTGATGTTTAATCTTTATTTCATTGCTATGCCTGGAATATCTTCTTATGGAAACATGAAAAATTGTATAGGGAGGCTCATAGTACTGTTCTATTACATAATATACTCAATGAAGCTCATGGGTTGTGGGAGCAGTTCAAAAATAAAAAAAATTTCCAATATGGCAGAATTGATGAAACCCCCGGGCAGAATATCTACTGTTCCTCTAAGCAGACCTACTTGAGCAACATGTGTTTGCTTAATGAATATCTCAATAAAGTTCTGATATTTACATTTTGAATATATGGATCCAATTTTGTGAAGATACCACACCTTCTGGAGCTTGGTGTCAATGCAGTTGAGCTGCTTCCAGTGTTCGAGTTTGATGAAATGGAGTTCCAGAGGCGCCCAAATCCAAGAGATCACATGGTAAGTTTAAACTTTGGCTCTTTGTATGAATTTTTTGATCATGTAAGTAGCTCTATGGCTTCTATATGTGTAGCCTACTTAAGTGCTGCAAATGCAAAATGTGATGCATGTGGATGTTGCCCGTTTTGGATTTTTGGTCAGCTTGCACTTAAAAGCTTTTGGCATCAGATTAACTATTTACTTTATCAACTAGCAGGTCAAATGAAGAGTATAACATGTAGAATTGGTAAAAGCCAGAAACCAGAGCTACCCAACTGTAGACATTATTCCTCCTTAAGTGGATTTGACTTGGGTTGAGCATTTGGTTATTTTGGTGGTTTTGGGCGGTAAAATAACCTAACCGAACAACGAAATGATCTTAATAGTTATAACATTCTACTAGTTACCAATAAGTCTTCTATTCCTTCAACATAGGATCTCTATTATCTCACATGTAGTGTATTAGTGGAAATTGATTGATACCTATCTCAAGTTTGCATGTTCTTGTGAGGGTCCTTTCAAAGAAATAATATTTGATGCTTTAACTGTTATTTTTTACTAGATCAACACGTGGGGCTATTCAACAATAAATTTCTTTGCACCAATGAGTCGTTATGCAAGTAATGGCGGAGGACCCGTTAATGCTTCACAAGAATTCAAAGAGATGGTTAAGGCTTTCCATGATTCTGGAATTGAGGTGATGATGTAAATTTTAATGATTCACAGTTTTTCATTTTCTTTTTAAGAGAGAATGGTTCACAATTTAAAAGATATACTCAACAATTAACAATAAAATAGAAGTACTTGATGTAGCTTTTCTTGATTTAATGTATCCCAGGTCATTTTGGATGTTGTTTACAATCATACAAATGAGGCTGATGATGAACATCCATATACTACATCATTTCGTGGCATAGACAACAAGGTGAATTTATATTGTTATTTTATGCTTTTGGTTTCTGGGATATCATATTACCGTGTACTCGCTCTTTGCCGCCTATCACCGACACTCAACATAGTATCCTTGACATATAATAGGTGATATCAATTGACAACTTCAAAATTGCTTTGCATTAAATCCATTCTTGATATTTACCCAAAAATGTTTATATACTTTTTTGGACTGGTTATGATGGTGGTACAAAAAATTATATACAAATATTATACCTTATACATGGTGAATATTAGAGTTTAATTCTGAAATGGTTAAAGCAGTTGTTATTAACAACTCATATGAACATTGTACTTCCAAATCCAATACAATTTAGAAATGGTGGTGGTCTTGAGATCAACAGTACTAGTAGTCTGGTGATGTTCATCAGTACAGTCTAATAATATTAATATGATGCCAGCATGTATGGGGGTGTTTCCAAAACCCAGTTGATATATTTTCAAGTTTACTCCCTTAAGTTTGTATTATATATTAACAAGAATGATGGGCATTTACCATTGTTGTAAGAATGTTCTTGTTTTCTTTCTTTTTCTTTTCAAAATTAGGTACAGTATTACAATCACCCCACCCTCATGTCCTCACATAAACTCAAACCCTTGATCTTCAAGATCATGGAAAATTTGCTTACCCACTTGTTAATGTTGTGAATTGTTTTGTAGGTTTATTACATGATGGATTTCCAGAAAAATGCTCAGTTGTTGAACTTCTCTGGTTGCGGTAATTTTATATCATTGTACTCCTTGTTTTACTGTGTATGAATGATTGAATGACCCTATGTCATCGTTTAAGAGCAAGTTAAGATCAAATGAAATTATAAAATGTTGGCTTTCAATGCTGAATGGGTACTGCTTCTTTTCTCTTGATAATGAGCTCATTAATGTCGCACCTTGATTCCCTGGACGGGAAAATGAGGCGTGACCAAGGAAAGATAAACGGGGTAGGGGCTAACAAGAGGGGAGAAACAAAATATAAAAATAGATTCATAATACGACATAACATAGGAAAGTAGAAACCCTAATTATCCGCCTACTTGGAAGAACGGGCAACCTAACAGCATAGCCAGGGGGGAAAGGTTCGAGCCTGCACAACTCACGTGCAAGTACTAGATTCATGTTTGTTTTTACTTATCTTATTGGGACCATTAAGAAGATACTTGAATACTTGCATAAGGCCAGCATAAAACTTTACTCCAAAAACTACTATTTTGACTTATGGAATGTAGTGATCTTTCAAAAATTCCTTAGTCCGATCTGATGTGCAATATTGTTGTCTAGGTAATACATTCAATTGCAACCATCCTGTTGTCATGGAACTGATACTTGATAGCTTGCGGCACTGGTATATTCTTATTCATACTGGTCCCATAAACTTGATGGAGGTCAACCATTGATTTTACATTTAAGATGTACAAAAGCGACTTTCTATCATATTGTCCTTTATATTCTGAATATGTTGCAATAATTGAGAATATGCATTTTTTGCCTCATGTAATTATTGTTCAGTAAGCACATAGGGATCGAGTATCTTTTGAATAATTTAAGTTTACGTGGAAGTCAAACAAGGAAGTAGTGTTCATATACTGCAATTACATTAGAGAAAAAGATGTGGTCATAAATATTATTGATCATGTCAACTGCTTAGATTATCGATATACCATCACTTATGAAATCTTTTGCACAATGACCTTGAATAAGATTGTTCAGGCATTATACAGTGCGACTCCTTTAACTGAATCACATTACTACTGTTCTCTGATTATTTTTTATGACTATTTCTGATGTTTATTCTTCTGGCTACTGTGGAAAAAAAGCATGTTCTTGAGCTCAGTTTGTTAAGAGCCAGCACTCAAGATTTTTGTTGATTGGATTTTCATAATTGCATTAACATTCTAATTAAAGGGTCTCTGAGTATCACGTGGATGGGTTCCGTTTTGATCTGGCTAGCGTGCTTTGTCGAGGAACGGATGGTTCTCCACTCAGGGCTCCACCATTAATCAGAGTAATATCTATGACGCCCTTAAAATTTGATTGGAACTCTATAATTGCTGATATCAATGTGTAACTACAAAAACAATGCTAAGTGTTACCTTGCTTATTTCTATTTATCTGTACATATTTTACTCTAAATTGGTTCTTTCTTGTATTGCTCCCGTTCCTATCCTCTACGTTCTGACAACAAATATCATGTATAAGACTAACTTAAGTATTAAAATGGCAAGATAACTGATCTAGAAGGCCCCACCCCTGCCCTAGGGTGCTACAATTGTTTCCTTTACTTACACATGCGTGATATTGGGTGCTTAAATGACACAGGCAATAGCCAAGGATAGTGTCCTCTCAAGATGTAAGATCATTGCGGAACCTTGGGATTGTGGAGGCCTATATCTCGTTGGAAAATTTCCTAACTGGGATCGGTAACTTCTGCAACTTGTGTTTTTGTATGTATGTACATTCGGTTTGAGACTGCATAAACATTAAAGTATGTAGTACATATTGTTTAGTCTACAACAGATACTCATAAGGAGTGAAGTGAACTAAACAATGTTCAGTGTATTTTTTCTGCCTTTTAATTCTATTTATCTGTCTTTTGAGACCTTTGTACAGAGAAGTTTCTTTCCATTGCATTTTCCTAATTTTGAGTTTTTTAATGAACTTATTTTTCAAGTAACTATGTTATATTTTGTCCTAATTGGAGAACTCTGAGTGGGCAAATTCTATGATCTCTTTATTTTCTTATTGTCATGGGATTTATGATATTTTTCAAATAATTACTTATCGAGGAACTTGCAAGCCTATTTGAAATGTATATTGTGAGCAAATATTGCAAGTATATGCTGGATGAGATATAGTAGAGAATCTTAAAAAGTAATAATGTGCACTGCACATTTTAAGAGCTTAAATAAGCCATCAGTGTTCTATCATTTAATTTTTTCTTCTCTCTTAAATATCAACATACAAGACAAACATCACCATGATAATCTTCTGCTTGCAGGTGGGCTGAATGGAATGGGATTTACCGCGATGCTGTTAGAAGGTTTATAAAGGTATTTCAAGTGGAAAAATTCTCACGTAGATATCGATGTTTGACTTGATTTCCTGAAACTATTAACATTGATTAAAGTAAAAGCCAAGATGTCGACGGGGATTTTACTCTAAAAAATATGTAAACTGGTGAAAAAAAAAAACAACAATGTTTTTGGGTTCCATTCCCTCATTCCGAAACCCACCAACCAAACGCCACCTTATTAATTTCTTTCGTATATAATTTGTTCAGAAAAGAAGTGAGCAAATCTAGACTTCATTTAATGCAAAGATAAGTAATTGTGTCATCATTGGTTTTAATTTGAAATAGGGTGACACTGGTATGAAAGGAAGCTTTGCTACTAGGATTTCTGGTTCTGCTGATCTTTATCAGGTAAGTATTATTGTCATGAAATTTATTTTCCTAATCTGTGCTGACGATGGTTTTGATTCTAAGATCAGTGGTGTGACGTTTATGGATGGTATTTTACTTATTTGATTCTTAAAGGTCCAAAGATCATTTCTCTCTTTAAAAAATAAAGGTGGGCTCTATGCTATTGCTTCTGTTAAACAAAAACTGAAATTAATTTTAGACTTCAAGTTCAAGAGAGATTTAGAATCTCACCCTCAACTGATGACATCTTTGGAAAATTTTCAGCAACAAATAAATATGTTTTGGTGAAGAGTTCAAAGTTTTTAATTGTGATACAATATCATTTTATGTCATTTCCTGATAAGATATAATTTTATATCATAAAAGGACAAGCTGACACTTTATTAGCCATATATATTATTAAATAAAGGGATACACTGCTTTTCGTACTTAATAATTTCTATAATTGATTATTGTGTTTTCCATGGATATAGGCCACATACCAGAACCACATTATATTTTTGAATTGTGAATTTGATTTGATTCAGCTTCAGAAAGATTTATGTGATCACACATCTGAATAACTCCCAAGGTATTTTCTGTCTTTAGGTCAATAAACGCAAGCCATATCATGGTATCAATTTTGTAATTGCTCATGATGGATTTACATTGTATGACCTTGTCTCATACAATTTTAAGGTATCACTTTACATTATGGTTTTGTCAATTTGATTGTTATCAGCTCTATATTTACTCTCTCAACTGAAACTTTAGCACAATGATGCCAATGGAGAAGGTGGAAATGATGGAAGCAACGATAACTTTAGCTGGAACTGTGGTTATGAAGGTAGATCTCGAGTCCGTAACTCTTTTGAACAACCTCTCATATTTACAAATCAGCTCTTACAATTACATTTTAGTGGTGTACAGATCATTCTGAACACACTGCATAATGCCATAAGCCCATAACTATCACTTTACTTGACCGTGATTTGTTTGCCATCTGAAGCAAATGTTGCCTCTTGCGTATTTCTACCATTTATCATTTACTATATCCGTATCAGGAGAAACTGGAGATCCAAATATTAAGGCTTTACGCATGCGGCAGATGAAAAACTTCCAAGTAGCACTGATGATATCTCAGGTAAAAACTTGCAAATCTCTTAAGATTTTTATCTGATTTTCTAGTGCAATACCACCATATTGTTGCTATATGCGAGTTATTCCTGTCCCAGAAATTCGTCTGAAAGGAACTAGCATTAACAAGTTGAATATCGTTTTGGTTGAAAAATAATTTTTCAGTTAATTTTTGGTATCTTTAATTGGAGAATTTTTCCGAAGTTGGGGCTGATCGATTTTGGGTTGTAGGATTGTAGAATGCATAAAGAAAGAGAATGAGTTCATTATTGCTGCACAAAAATGATGCAATGTTCATCTGGGAGAACATGTTTAACATGGTACTTTTAGATGCTTTCTCTTTGGATATTAAAGCTGAAAAAAAAAAGCTTGTCCTTAAAGTTCCCTTGATTAAGATCCATGGCTTGTCCAGACTGATGCAAGAAACTTTGTCCTAATTCAGCCCATTAAGTACTTAATTGATTCTAACTAACCATCTTTAAGAAGAATCTCATGCATGAGACGGCATACTTATTATCTATGAGTCATTCAGACTTTAGCTTATTAACTGGAAGACTCAACAGTGATGAAATTGTCACAAATTGTTTTCCTTTAAGCCTTGTTAGCAATAAACGATATAAAAAATCTTGCGTCATTTCTCTGTCTCTATGCTTTCTGTCACTCAGTATATATGTTTTAGCTTGTAAGTCACTGACCACTTACATTTCCTTTGTATAAGTCCCTCATACTTCTGTTGTAATAGGATTGTGATATCCAAATTTTATTTCTTTGTTTCCACAAATCTGAACTTACAAAATTTATTGACCTTTCAGTCATACTTGGTTGGGTTTTGTTATTAGGGAACTCCAATGATGCTAATGGGGGATGAATATGGCCATACTCGTTATGGAAATAATAACAGCTACGGACATGACAATTCTCTTAATAATTTCCAGTGGGGACAGGTATGTGCCTTTTCAAGTATTTCTTTCATCAACTGCCC
>AYJT01092388.1:0-20869 GCA_001278415.1 Ocimum tenuiflorum | reverse complement strand
ACTTCTCGATGGAGCTCCGGTCGTACGTGACGCCGGTGCAGAGACTGACCGGCGATTTCATGACGTCCATAGAAATCGGGCACCGGAAAAGATTAGGTACAGTGACGTACAGTTCCTCCCTTCTCTTTTCTCTATCCATCTTGGTGCAAATCCCTCAATTTACGAAGGGGTGGTTTATAAAAGAGAGAGAGTCAAAGTGGGAAAGATGTGACGTCGTTTTGGTCAATAATCCCAAAAACGGGGTCCGTATTTAGTAATCTGGAAAATGGAAATTTTATTAGCTGCGAAGTTGAAAAATTGAAAGTTTGAAACGGAGTTCCATATTTATATAGGAATCAGACAAAAGAGCGAGGTGGTGGGGGCCACGCGTTGAAGAAACTGATGGGATATCTGCATGAAATTCTTGCATGGATTTGGGTAAAGTCAAACTCCTATTTGCACTAATTTCTATGTTTATTCTTGATTTTCCATGATTGGCATTTAAAATTATGCAAGTGGGACAATTGATTCGGCCTAAAAAAGAATGGCGTTTGTGGATGATGATATGGAAGAAAGTGTTAAAAGTAGTTCTTGCGTAATGAAAGAATCCATTCTTGTCATGTAGTAATAAAAATCTCAACCTCGCAAGAAATTATAAGTTCTTTGCACCAAAAAGATGCTAAACAGAAGTGGTCATAAATCGTATAATTATACAGTAAACTCATACGAACTTAATTAACTAACTTTCAACTCAAAAAGAAGAATTATATACATATTAACTTCAAAACTTTGTTTAAGACAGCAGGGCTAAAAGCCTAAAATAGAATGAAAATTGAGGAATAAGCAATATTATTGAACGTGTACACGACAAGATTTTCTTTGCAAACTCCATATCAAAACTAATTATTTTTAACATAATTACTTATATTTTTGCTAAAAGTATCAAACGGGGTTGAAAAAACTACTGTGTAATGCGAATTAGTTCGATTTTTTTTGGGCACGACCTTGTTGCTTCATGAAATCTTATTGAGTGCGAATGAAGTTCAATGAGTTCGAAAACTTCAATTTAAATGAAAGAAATATGATTCAATTCTTTCAACCATGTCGAGTAGTACATTTGGAATAACCCAATGATGTAATGCCCATATGTAAAGATTATATATTCAATAATAAAAGAGGTCTAAGGTTTCGTTCCCACTAGATCTTTCCTATAACTAAAATTAAAAATGATTTGAATTGAATTGACGGACCATACCGGCATCTTGTTAATAACTGTAACGCCTCAGACCCACGTGATGGGAACCCGGAGTGATACGACGGCACAATGGTCCTCCTAACAACTATTTGACGCTCGTCCTCGCATTGCCAATATGGTTAACCTAAGTTGTTGGAATAGTTCATCAAGCTCATATTTAAACCGATGTAGAACATTACATACTTCCCCCATTTGAGACACAACATCCTCGTTGTGTGCTCACATTCATTCTTGTAGGACTGCCCCCAGGGCCCGATGGAGCTCGCTCGGAGTTGGCTCTGATACCATTTGTAACGCCTCGAGCCCACGGGGTGGTAGTCGGTAGTGAGATAATGGCATCATGAGCCCCACTAACAACTACTTGACATCTGTTCTTCCATTGTCAAAATGGTTAACCCAAGTTGTTAGAAGAGTCCATCAAATCCATATTTAAACCATGGAATATTCTTGTGCCCAACTAATATGGGATATTACAATAACAACATATATACAATGTGGTTGAGTTCATGCCAACACTAAAGCCTTTGTTTGTTTACAGTTTTTTTTTATCGAAGAAGTACAAAACAAATCTAAACAAACAACTTCTTAATATTTCTTTTAAGAATACTTTACCTTTTTTTCTTTTAAGAATACTTTACCTTTTTAAAACAAGTTTCGAAGGGTTGTCCATAAAGTTAGATTTAAAATTCTTGGGATGATTTCAGGGTAGGCAAAAATTAAGAAAATTTCAAGATTCGATCCTAGCCCATCAATACCCAACCGACAAAGTAACCAAGAATAATATAATATATATCCTCAATAGATTTATATTTATTGTCAACACGAGTTTAAATTATTTATGATAAGTCGGTAATATTTGAGAGAGAGGGTTTCCTGAGACAAAGCATAATGCGGTAGGCAAATTATGCATAGGCCACAACCAATTAACGTGGATGGCGTTTGTGGACGAATTTTAGGGGGAAAAAGGTAAAATTTGAACAAGATTTTGGAACATATTCATTGTAGTGCGCACTATGAAAACAGAATCACACATAATTGTGGAGATAGTTCGTGTTGCACACACGCACATATTGTTAATTAATTATTAATTAATAAAACATTGGCTTATTCTACTCTACTTTCAACTCCAATCTAATTTTGAGTCAAACTTCAACAGCTCCAATTATGCCATTTTGTCAAATATTGCTTCTCCATTGTCAAATTTAGCAGTTGAATCACACCATATCGACCCCTAAACTACAATATATTAATATCAACTCGTTTTAGATAATGAGATCACACATATATATATTAGTGTTTTTATGGTAATCAATCTTAATTTTTGGGATGACAGGATTCACACTTGGGATTGAATCGCCATCCTCACTGAATTAAATAAGAGAAGGTCTCCCATTATACCGTCTAAATTATTTAGGTGGGTTTTAGTTTAAAATCTAAGGTGGATATGCGTTTGGATTTAGAATCCAATGGGGTATGGTTTTGGGTTGGTGGAAATGAACCATTTAGAACTGCCTAAATCATTTCGACGGTCTAACACAAGTTTTTGCCATTAAATAATACCCAACTAGAAACAATAATAATGTATTTTACCTATAAAAAAAAATTCGAGAACTTAATAATTGGGTTTAGCTCTGGTCCATTACATCACTAAATGATTTGATTAAATTTGAAATACTATAATGAGTATTTCGACACATATATGAACTAAATGGGGAATATATTCGATTTTCATGGCATCAAATGATCAAATGCCAAGCCTCTGATATATATACGGTGTAATATTGATATCATAACGTAAGAGCAATTAATACAACTAATTATTTTCTTTCTTAAACTAGAACTATATACGCTATTATTTCAAAACTATAAATCCAAATTTTATAATGAATGATTTTTTTATAATTTTCGTCTTCTTCTTCTAGACAAAAAACCTTTATCTCCAGCAAAGCAATTTTAGAGAAAACACTATTTTGTGTGGATGGTTTCTGTATTTCTTGTTTGGGTTGAACATATACATTGATATAATGGGCAGGTAGAAGTAACAAGTCAAAACTTGCAAGTTTGAACTAATGGATATGTATTTGATGCGTGTATGACTCTGAAATTAATTGAATATATAAAAGAATAAACAACTGAGATGTAGGGGAAAAAAAAAAAAGACAAGGAAAAAACAGACACGGCTTTTCTTCTTCTTATAATCCTGCATTATCAATTGTTGACTATGACTCAGAGTTTGTGCTGGAACGCAAGTCACACTAGTTGTTTTGAATTAGTCGATGACTTTGTACAGCAAATGTTTATATTGCATAATTTTGACATTTTACTTATGACCCACCGACATAAGATTTTTTTAATATGATTCGTTGAATATAATAACCGTGCACGAAATTGTTTGTTATCATCCAATCAGAATTATAGGTTCCGAAGAGTCAAACGTCTTTAAAGACTAAATATTAATGAATTTGAATTTCTTGTTCGAGAAAGTCTCTGGTTAGATCGCCTAAATCATTTACGCGAGTTTGAGTTTAAAATTCATGGTGGATATAGATTTGGGTTTAGAATTCATAACCAGACTTATATTTTACTCATTATAATAAATATTTTAATTTAAAAACAAAATTCTACTCCTTTAACCACGTAGCTCCCTACCTAAAATATTTTAAGTAATTTATACTTCATTATCGGCGTTGACGACTTGACGTATTCCATTGCCTATATTTTGATCGGTGCGATTATAATAATGTAGGTTGTTCTGCATTTATATATTCTTTCTTTTTCTAAAAGATTTCTTATTAGAAAATTTTGTGGTGGGACAATAAAATTGATATAATTTTTTCCTACACAATTTATGTTATATTTTTAAAAAAAATTAAGTTAGGAACTTCAGTGTAATAAAAAAATATTTATTAATATTTTATTTTTAAATAATGTAAGTGATCATAATAAATAAAAAATATCACTTTAACCCCTCGATTATTTTAGGATGCCGTATCACAAAGTGTTTTGTGCTGATCTCAACCCCTCATCATTTTTTTTTATCCATTTTTTTTTTTTTACATTTTAAGGATGAAGATTGGGATCTCTTTCCGCTATTTTAACAACAACAACTAACAAATCACGCTCTCCAATATTATTTGACTTAATTAGATTTATCGACTCTCAAAATCAAAGCACACCACCCCTTTGCATTTAAAAAAATTTTAAGTTTCACGAACAAAATAAATTTGACCACTAATGATAAAATAAAAAATGAAGGCTTTTAAATAGAAAACTGAAATGTTGTATTTGAATATTGCTTCGTTGATACTCTATTTGGCATAATTTACATTTGTGTCACACTTTAAAATTTACTTTAATTAACAACTAATCATAATAATTCAAATGAAACTAATTTTCATATACAATGTTTATTAACGAAAATATAGAACTATAGGTTCTAATTTCAAATCAATCAACTTAATAATCGTCACAATTCGCTTCCGAACTATTCTTTAAATTAGTATATTATTTTTATTTAACCTTTAAATTGTTGATCATATTAGTCTCGTGCCTTTATAACATAAAATGTATTGTTTTAACAAAAGTTGGATTTAGTTGTATTATTTCAATTCTTAACTAAAGTTGTATTATATTAAAACTGAATATAATTTATTATAAACTTAACATTTACTTCAGAATATATATTAGAACTTCTATTTTTATATTTTAGTTTTTCAAATTTTTATTCTATACTGGTTTACTTTGTTCTTTCAATAGAATTTAAATATATTTAAATACAGAGGGATAATATGCTTTTATTTTAGATTAAGGTTCTATTAAACCCAATAGCTATTGATTTAGTTAGAGCTCATTTTTCTCCTTATAGCCTCAAAATAAATGAAAAATGATACTGGACGATTTTGCCCCTACAGCCACCAAAAAATATTTATAACTGCAGCCCCAGCTTTTGCAATGAAAAAAGGGATGAAAGTTTTTCTTTTATCTATTTGATCATCATTTTTATTTAAAAAACCAAAGAATAAAGACCAAGAAACACAAAAAGGATTATGTTACTGTTGCTGGTAATTTAGTTGTATGAACATCCCTTGCTGCCTCGTATTTGGATCAGCGCGTCGGAGTTACGGCGTTTTGCCGGGGGAGGCGTTGGTGTACTATGTTCTTGCTCTTCTGTGAATGATGATGACAAGAAAAAAGACTGAGCTTGTAGAAGAATTTAATGCACTTGATGATGAAAAGAAATTGCTCCCACACTGTTTGCAGCCGCTGATGAAGGAGGCATTAGATTCTATGGATTTAAAGAGATTTCAATCATCAATTTTCTCGTGGATTTATCTATTATTGCTCGAGAAACTAGAAATAAAATTAGCACCAAGATTCTCTGGGGAAATGCTTGATCCACAACCCAAAACCCACCACCAAAAATAAATTCCGCCGCAGTCGAGGTGCTGCCGCCGACGATGAACTGAAGAAATTTATTGAGGATTCCATTATTTGCAGGGTCCTTGATATCCTCCGTGACAGAAAAATGGACGGTTGTTGGCCGGGCGATGCCGCGACAGACTCCGACAACCGCATTAAAAAAGAGTAAAGAGTTTAAAAGATAAGGTAAAAACTTGGAGTGCTTCTCCAATTTGCCGCAACGCTGCCATCGTCAGCTGCAGAGCACCTCGCTATTGCAAATATTACAAAGAAAAGAGGAAGAAAATTATTCAAAGCTCACGCTACTGGGCGTAAGAGAATCAGAAAAAATTATAAAAATGATCTTGACTGTAGTTTGTGCTTTTAATTATTAGTTTAAGATTTTGTTTTTGTGTTGTAGATTAAAGGGTAAAAATGTCTTGAAAATACATATCTTTACTAAAATAACATCGGGGCTTTAATGAGAGAAACGGGGGCTTTAAATAAAATTACCCCAAATATAATTCATGTATGGAAAGTTATGGCTTGAGCCCAAAATATGTGTCCTGTGGTTTAGGCCCAGCCCAATCGGAAGGCGTGGTTCAGTACAAAGTTGAGAATTGAGAATATTGAGATTGCTAACAGTCTTTCTTACTTTACCTCTCCACCCTCACTAATCGGAATTTATGATGAGCGATTGCCAGTGCAACCCGTAAATTCACTGCAAATTTCAGATCGAGAATGAAGCAGGACTCAGTAGAAGGAGTACCGATATGGGAGCGGCCCGAATGGGCTGACGTCCTGCCCGTTCCGCAGGACGACGGCCCGAATCCGGTGGTCCCCATTGCCTACACAGACGACTTCACCAAAACCATGGACTACTTCAGAGCTCTATACTTAGCAGACGAGCGTTCCCCTCGCGCTCTTCACATCACCAAAGAAGCTATTCTTCTCAACTCCGGCAATTACACTGTAATTTTCTTCTTCTCATTTTTATTTGTTTATCCCCCTTTTTCCGAATTGACTGCAAGTAGAAACAAAGGGTTTGGTCTGACTGCTGATTTGGTCGTCTACAGTTGTAAATCTCTGTGCCAAGGTCGTGTTAATGAGATCATTGTCTTGGTATATTTCGTTGTGTTGTGTTCATTATACATGTGTGCGTGTGTGTGTTTTTGGGCAGGAGGTTTGGATGATTTGATATGTATTCTACATTAATTCGATTATAAGTTGTACTGACTTCATGATGCTAAATGTGCTGGAGATATGTTTATTTTTGCCTAATCAAACAGCTGAAAGCATGTATATCTTTGTAAATTATTGGTAATTTTTGTAAGGCTAAACCTCGATTGCTTGATAAACTATTCGAAAATTTTATGGTCATCTACTGTAGACAGACTAGTTTTAACCAGAATGCTGTGCTTGCTTTTCTTCTCCATCAGGTCTGGCAATTCAGACGTCTGGTACTTGAGGCGCTTAATTTTGATTTACACGAAGAACTGCAATTCGTTGACCAGATTGCAAGAGAAAATCCAAAAAACTATCAGATTTGGTAAGCAATGTTGTTATATGTCAAATTGATTTTTATCATTTGATGGATGCTTAAATAGTTCTCAGCCTATTCAGATAATTACTTCTAGTTGATCATCAAATTTTCCTGAAAAACTGATGGAGGTTCTTGAGATTCACTTATATTACTAGTTATCTGGATTTTTCTGTGTAGGCTTACAGAGCCCCTATTCATCAAGCAGCTCATGTTGTGTGATCATTTTATACCCTTTTTTGTGATATCAATTCCTGCATCATGATTAAAAAAGGCCTAATGCCCCAGAAAACTAATCCTTCGAACATTTTTGTAATTAGCTAGTATTTCTTTTATCAATTAACCATAATTTAGCCAAACGATGCAACAACTATTTTTGATTTCATATGTTTGTATGTCTATGGCTGTCATCATCAAATGTTACAGGGTGTAAGTACGCCCAAACAAAAAGGGATACTCTTTCTATGACTGAGAATGAAGTATATTTGCCACAGAAATAGCATCATCTAACGTTTAGTCATTGTTGTCAAGGGCACTTTGGCTAAAGTTATCTTCCGTGGGTAAGACATGGGTATTAAGCATTTCTCTTAGAAAGACTTATCTTTGAAAGAGATATCAGATAAAGTATCATTGGAATTCTTTCCTAAGCACTGAACCATTAGTTAAGAAATATATGGCTTTGCTGAATCTTAATTTAGGAAAAGATAAAATTTTTTCCAACTTACTCATATTATCTCACCTCATTAATTATTGAAACTCTTAGGCATCACAGACGGTGGCTTGCAGAGAAGCTTGGGACTCTTGTTGCAAGCAAGGAGCTTGAATATACCCAAGAAATATTTTGTTCAGATGCAAAGAACTATCATGCCTGGTCCCATAGGCAGGTGGGCTGGAAGTCATATTTCCTTGTTTTGGGGGGTTAAAAAAATTGAACCAACAATTATTATTATTCTTTTTGGAATTGGAATGCAATATTATCAAATCCCACCTCAGATGTCCCCAATGTAACTCAAACCCATGACCTATTGGACACAGGCAAGACGCATTAACCACTTGCGCCCCGAGTTGGGGACTGAACCAACAATTTTTATGCTTAGGACTTTTTTTTCCTATTCTGTTAGTTACGGGAAAATTTCTTCATGCAGTGGGTTCTTCAAGCTCTTGGAGGCTGGGAAGATGAGCTTGCCTACTGCAATAAACTCATTGAGGATGATGTTTTCAATAATTCTGCTTGGAATCAGGTATTTCAAATCAATTATCTTTACTAGCATTTGCATCTTGATCAACATAATTTGTCTTTGGATTTGTATTGAGCTGTGAAATTGTAGCTAGTTCTCTGATTGTTGTATTTATTACCATATAACGTACCAGTGCAACACCATATATAATCTTGGATTTTTATAAATGATGTTCGTTTTACTGATGGGTACTGAAAAAGAATTAAAACCAAGTGTAGTGGGGATTTTTAAATTAGAGCAATCGTCTGCGTCTGAATTCTGGTTTTTGTGCAAAGAAAGGAATAGCAGAGTTGCTCATTGGTATTACTACAACACTTGAGTATCTAAGTACCATCTCTGAATATCTTGGCTTGCTTCTCTCTGGGTTTTTCAGGGATGATTGCTGTATAAGTCACAATCTTTTACTGAATTTGCAAATTAGGCACCAATCTTGAAATGTTTCCATTGATTACACAACATTTCAATCTGTAGAAAATCCTAAATTTCCATTGTTTTTCAGCAATTAAAATTGTGTCTTTCATATTTATAATCAAACATGATATGGGACTTGTGGATGTTGTGCATTTGAAATTGCAGTTCAACCTAAGATTTCTGATCGGAGTTTGTTACTAATGAAAGGCGGTCTCCCTGTTACACTGACGACCTATCTGCTAAATAAATATGGCTTCTTATCCTAGAGTGATTTGCATGACTCTTTTTTCCTTTTCTTGATTAAATTCTTTAGTTTGGTGAATCTCATTGCTTACCATATTCTGCAGAGATATTTTGTTGTGAGTAGATCTCCTCTCCTAGGGGGCTTAGAGGCAATGAGGGAGTCAGAAGTGGCATATGCAATCAAAGCCATTCTATTGAAACCCGAGAACGAAAGTCCTTGGAGATATCTCCGTGGTCTTCACAAGAACGACGGGAGCTCTCTAGCCAGTGATCCTCGAGTGGCGTCTGTTTGCATGGAGGTTTTGGCAGGAAAAAGGGATTGTATTCATGCGTTGAACATGGTCCTCGATCTTCTGTGCCATGGCCATCAAACGAGCCAAGAGTTGATAGAAGCGATCGATGCTGTGTGTCCGGATCTAAATCTGTTGGATGTGGGGTTATTGGGGGAGAGAGTTTGTTGTATTTTGAAGTTGGTTGATCCCATGAGAGCAAATTACTGGGAGTGGCGAAAGACCACTCTTCCTGCTGAAGATTAGTTTAAAAAACAAAAATTATTTTACTGTACTTGGGTTTTCTTTTAATTTTTTTTTTGTTTGTGTATCATTTTTTATGTTTCGTTTGCAAGTTATTACTGTATTATACCTGATAATAAGGATTTACTTCATTTGGCATCGTTTGGCTCGTCTTGTTTCTCTGTTGGTGGGTTGGTACTCATATATTATGGGGCTTTGGTTTTCATTTTCTTCTCAATTGTCAGTGTGATGGTTTTTCATTTTCTGTTTCGGGTTAGTTGCAGCAATTAGCAGAACTTTTACTTTTACTCAATTTTGTAATTTTTACACATGAAAAGTTAAATTTTAGCATAATTTTTTAATTTTCACATAAACTTTAAAAATTTGCAACTAAACAGTATGTACCATATTACTAAGTAAATAAAGCATTAAAATTCAATGTATAAGATTAAATTCTTACAATTTAAATTGGAGGGCGATAAGGGTCAACCAAGCGCTTATTCCAACTAAAATCAACGCTGAAAATTGATAGTCGACTCCAATAGAAAGAAAAGGAAATTTTGATGCAAAAACATGTGAAAAAAGAAAATCAAAACCCGAAATTTTTTGGGTCAACTTTATCTAGTTGTACAAAGAACAAAAATAAATGGTGGTTGTTTAACATGAACCTAACTCAACTAAAATAAGAAACAAAGGCACTAATTAACAATATTAGTCATCTAGCCATCTTGGACTAGCTTAAGCACACTCATCACAACTCATGTTACAAATTTGATCATTTGACTATAATTATTTCGAAATGGGAGTTGAGCATAAGGTCAAGCCTATTTTGATTAATACTACATTTCTACATGTTTCGGATTACACGATTTTATTGATGAGGAAGTCTCCCGTTAGATCGTCTAAATGTCTCATGAGGGTTTAGATTTAGGAGTCAAGGTAAATATGAGTTTGAGTTTAGGATCCAAGGTCGGTATGAGTTTGGGTTTGTGGAAATAAATCATTTAGAGCCGGCTAAATCATTTAGGCGGTCTAACACAAGTTTTTGCCTTCGGTGATTGAAAAGTTAATTATATCTCAATTAATATATAGTGCATGCACGTGCCATCTAACTTTTTCACCCTTACGTACGTATGTGATAGAATTTCGGACACATCCATGCATCGATCTTAATCTTATAACAAATAATAAGCTAATTTAGTATTGGTTGAAATTTTTATCGGCCATTAGATCTGTCATTACATAAAGAATTGGAAGGATGAAATGAAGACTAACCGAGTAATAAAATACGAAATTACTTAGCTTACATCTACCGTAAAAAGTAGTCCTTTTTTGGGTCCTTATCAACCACAATTCTTCCACTACCAAAAGATTAATTAAGTTGAGTAAGTCTCTTCCAAAATAGTCTTCTAGATTAGACTTAGTTTGTCTCCATGCCTAAAATCATCCTCCATTTTCATTAAGATTTCCTTTTTGGCAGTACGCATTCTTTTGGTATTTAGTGATCTCCAATAAAAAAAATAAAAAAAAAATCACATTTTCTGAGTACATATGAGCTAGTGCCTAGTTGTGCTTCAGATTTATTTTTTCAAGTATGTTATATTTTCTTTTAGATCTTTGTAACAAAATTTTTTGCGAAAACTTTTGTGAAGATTTTGCTGTTTATGTTAAAAGGCTCTTGGTTGTTAATCACTTTATCCTATAAAATCTTTCCATCAATAAAGTTGAATTCTAACAAATGAATTACTCCAACGGTTGAAGGGTTTATCCTTTATAATACAGTACTTTTATTAATTTTTATAAATATCGAGAGCTATAACCATAAAAACAAAATATTTCGAGCTGAAATTAGCACCAATACCACATCCTAAAAAGTATAAGAAGTTATTTTCAAACTTTTAACCACTCACTCGCGATAATTTGCATGACGAACTAAATTTTCATCTTACGGATTTATAACCTTGATATGACATCTAAATTAAAGATCACAAACTCGTGAGTCAAAAGCCCTATTCTTTCCAAGAAAATTAATATTCTACATATTTGGTGCATTTATATTCATACACAATTGAGAATTTCAACTGGTGTTATGTCATCGTATTGTCATTATTACATATATATAAATGGATCGCAAACATATTATAGAATAATATAATGTCTATAGAAAATAAGAGAGGGAAAGTAGACATGTGTGTATGTAGACACACAAATGCATATTATCCAGAGACAAAGCAGAAAGAAAAAAGATTTTTTTTTGTAAAAGAAAAAGAAGTTTAGCCGACAAATTTTAGTAAATTATATATTTCCCAGAAAAAAAGTCCAAGTGCAGGTGCAGCATTAATGAGAATACCCAAGTAGATATGTTTTCAGATGGAGTGAGATACTTAACATGTTAATCCATGTTCATATACCACATTTAGTTCAGCATTGTAAATTAATAATAATGAATATTATGAAATAATCGATAGAATTAAATTTTAAAAATAAGTGTAAGCTTTTATAAGGTGTGAATGTGATCAACCTCATCAATAATTGAAAAGTCGAGTATAATCAAGGTACACAAAAGGGATAAAAACAAAAAATCTTACAGTGGGGTCTGAAAAGGAAAAAGGGCAAAAGGGAGGGACATATTGCAATATTGGGAAGGGAGATATTTGGAAATTTGTAAAAATAGAGGGATTTGGAAGAGGAAAAAGAGTTGCCATCAACTTCAAAAAGGGTCCCACATGGCCCACCTAACCATGCAACATTGCACCTCTTTTTCCTGAGATGTGCATGTAGTCTTGCATGTTACCCATTTCCAATTTCGTCCCTCCATTTCTATTTAATTTTACTTTTCCCTAAGACCCGTTCAAACCAACACCCTCATTTTCCTCCTCTTTTTATTTTCTTTTATTTATTTATGGATGTCTTTTTTTTTTTAGCAACTCTCTCCATTTATATATGCATCGTGATAACTGAAATATTTTTGTTTGAGTAAGTCTATTCGTTAGTCTAAATCATTTAGGCAGGTTTGAGTATAGGATCCAGAGTAAATATATCATGGGTTTGAATTTAGGATTTAGGGCGGGTATGAATTTGAATCGATGAAAATAAATCATTCAGACTGTCTAACACATGTTTTTGTCTTTTTCTTTAATTTAACGCGTGTGGGTTCTTTTGGACATTTGCATTGCTCCTATATCAGAAGTCGAGAAATAACTTCAAGTTAATTTATAATAAAACGATTTGATATATACATATGGGGGTTAGTATTAGTAGTCCTGGAATGGAATGTGATTGATCACATACCATAATAGTTGATTATCATAGTCACACACAAAGCCAAGTTTTCACCCATTTTGTAAATATCTAATGCAATTTTGAGAATGAAGCCAAGGGGGAATTTTGGAATTATGAAAAATAAATGAATAAAGGGGACTTAGACCTCATTATTAATTATATTAATTGTAGATTGTGTAGAAGCAAATAGTGAGTGTGTGAAAAATCACAAAAACATGGGATGGCTTGCATTTTGTTCTTCATCACGTACGACATATTCTTCAGACACAAGTTTCCCTTGATAATGTCCTTTTATGGCACCAATCCATATCTATTTATTTAATTCATTAATTTCTCTATATATAAACATCAACAATTAAATTAAAATAATCCATTCATCAACTAACACCACATACACTATTTCAACTCCAAACATCACCTTCTCCCATTTCAAAACCTCCCTCCCTCTGTCTCCCTCTCTCTCTCTCTCTCTCTCCCTCCCTCTCTCTCCCTCTTATACAGAGACAGAGACAGAGAAAGAGAGATCCTTAAAATAATCAAATAGATGGGTAAAAGGAGGCATCTAATACCAATATTACTAGTGTTATGCATATTCTTGCGGAGTGATGGCGCAAATGGAGCTAGGCACACACAGTTTCTCAAGGTGAAGCCTCAAACGCGTTCTCCTTCGCCGGAAAGTTTTTACGGTTATCTCCCCAAAGGAGTGCCTATTCCGCCCTCCGCCCCTTCACAGCGTCACAATAGCATCGGCTTGGACGGCAGAGGAGGCGCCGCCCCTTGAATACACACACACACACACACACATATATATGTATGTATCATCCTCTATTCACTACAAGAAAAAGCATGAAATTCCGACGGAGATATTATAATATTCTTGAGTTTTAGGAATTGGAAGGAATTAGTTTTAGAGGTTTTGATGATGATTGAGGGAAGTATATGTGGGATTATACACTGATTTTAGTAGAATTCTTTGTGCTTTATATTATTAATTTTGTTTAGTAGAAGAAGATTTAGGTATATAGATGTAATAGAATAGGTGGATAGATACATTGTTGTTTGTTTTTACTTGCATGAAGATGTAATGCAACCACACCAGCCTATTTGAATGGTTATTATCTTCTTGTTTTACCATTTTTCCGATTTCATTTACATTTTTCGTACCGCTAAATTTGAAAGTTAATTGTTTATTTGATCGAATGATCATTAGATGTATGTGTGTGTGGCATTGTGTTTTTATTCACATTTTATTTCTCGTCGCCCTCTTTCTCTCTCTCTCACTAGATATATATATAAACAACTTTTTATCAATCATAACTCGAAAATCGAAATATGAAAACGTAAGAACTTTTTGCATTGAAAAGTGGATTTCCAGAAGACAAAAAAGTTATTATATTCGGGCATTATCTAAGGAACATTTTCTTATTAAAAATACTTTTCGCATTTTCAAATCCTGCCAAGCCAATTCAAACACAAAAAACGCGTATTATAATTAATACAATCAAAATACGTGGAACTAACGGTTGCATGATACGAATCTACAGTGTGTGATTTATGTGAAAATCAAAATAGTGAATAGAAAGGAAGGTGCGCAGGAAGCATTAATAATTTAATTTTTAACTTTATTTTGAAATGAATTGACCAAGTAGGCATGCAACTAACACAAATAATTAGAGGCAGCAGAGAAAATAGTCTCGAATTGTTTTGTCTTTTCCAATTTAAGATTACTGTTTTTGCGTGACCATGAAAAATTACTGACATTTTTATTGTAATAATCCGTGAACCATACAAGATAGACAAATCGTACGGAGCACGAACAACCCGTATAGGAGGGCACCCTAATTGCGTATTTATTGTGATGAATCTACAAATTTTAGTTAATTATAAATAATGAAATCTTATCAAAAGTTTTATTTTAGGGTCCTATAAAACTTGCAGCCTATTGGAAGTGCAGAAAGTATTAGGGCGGGCTTAATAGGCCCGAATGTTGGAGGTTTGTACTACAAACCCTTTCAACATTCAAATCAATTCAAAGAGGGTGATATGTCTAATAGCAAATGTAGATAATAAACGATAAAATGTATTTCATGTAGCTAGATTCAATAATTCCTATATAACTAAATCTGTTTGATCTAGACAAGAGATCAGCTCTGACTTATAGGACTATGACTTTGTATTTTGTGGGGTTGGTTTTTTCTTGATTTTTGTATAAACTATTTGATTTGGTTTCGTTAAAACCTTTTCATTTGTTAATTCAAGCATCCAAAGCTCTTGCATCTATAACTAGAGCTATTTAATGATTGAGCGGAAATCAGACTATTTTCACTGGTAATTGCTAATTAAAAACATCTCAAATTTAGAAACAGGTTGGACCTAAATCAACTAGTTGGAGTACATAGCACGAATACGAAGATACATCCAGGTTGATACTCATGATTTTTATTTTCGATTCAGTTATTATAATTTTATTTTGAAGAAGTGAACTTTTATCCTTTGTTAGTTGCTTACCGATGGGGGACAAAATATCTCGAATTTTGACTCTCATTAAGTTCATCATGTTATACCAAAGTTTTCTAGTAGAATTTATCTATACTGTGTGGTTTATGATTGAAAGGTCATTAGCATGAAGAGCCTAAAATACATTTTTTATCGACGAGTTGCATGATATGAATGTCTTAGTATAACAAAAGAAAAAGGTCCCTTGTATGTGAATTGCCGTCCATCACTTATAATTCAAACATTCTTACCAAATCCCCAAACAACTATTAATACAATTGTCTCCTTTCTATCAACCAAGAATTATGAAGCTGAAATTATGTACGAATCAAGCAATAATGTCAACGTTCGTTAAATCGAAATTGAAGATTACACTTTTCGTTAGTTGAAATCTCCAATTAAATATCCTATTTGAATTTTGTTGTGTGTACATGATAATTGATAAGGCCAATTAATTATAATTTCCAACACCACATTCTCACTCTTCAATTACAGTCTCCGACAATCAAACGATGTCAAAAATACTTTTTTCTGTTACAGTATTATTGTTTGTGGCCCTCAATATTCTTTCATAAGGGATAATTAGTCGGAAATTTTTATATGCAAGTTGAGAGCTTTCACTTAAATTATCATGTGTTCGCACTCGTAATGAAACTATGACATAAAATACAAGAAATATAAAATTAAACAAAGAAAAAGAAAATGTTGGAGGTTGAGGTTAGGATATATATATCCCCTATCAACATTGGAAATCTAGAATTACATCAGATAATATACCTACAGTTTTTTATGCATCAATTTCAACATCGCTCGTGCTTACTTTGTTGCCATTCACCTATTTATTAATAATATAAATGAGCATGAGTGGACCATTTTATTCCTCCTAATTAATAGTTATATAGCTGAAGCCAGAAATGCTAAAAATATAAATAATGATGATTGGTTGGGATACGTGGTAGATGAAAGGGTCAACTGCGTGGAAAAAGAGGTTGAAAAATGAAAATAATAGTTAATCGTCGCACATGCATGCCGAGCTATGTTTTGGAATTGAACACCAACACGCTTATATTATTTTTATCACAGCGTGCTCTTCTCATGTAGATTCATACAGCACATTACCATTATTTTTATAATAATGTTTTTATTTAATTAGAGAATGTTACGGAATTTGCAACTTCTTTTTTGAGTTGGGAATTTACATTTAAAGCAAACTAGTAAATGGTTTGTGTATTCACGTGGATAAAGAGATTCTATACATTTCAATTAAATTATTATTTTTATGATGGTAGATTACATTGATGAGGAATTTCTAATACATGAATAAGTCTAATGAATAATATTAAAATAAATAAATAAATTGTGTTATAAGTATAGATAATTGCAAAATTATATAAAAGATAATATTAAATTACAATAGACGGATTATGTTACTACCTTTACACTAAATTTTTTAAAGGAATAAAACAGATAGCATACATTTTATAAGATATTATTTATTTTATAATAAGTATAGATAATAGCAAACAGAGCTACGATTTTGTTTTCTGCCAGGACCTAGTTATCGTATTCATATATTAACAAGCAAGTTCATATATTATCGTGTCCAATTAAATTATCATAATTAAAATGGTAAAGGCACTTTAGGAAGTGCAAATTTTTGCAGAATATGATGCTTCCAGCCAAAAAATAAAAAATGATATAAAACCTAATCAGATATAGAAAAAAAATGATATTATACATATTGTAATCACACATATAAAAGCGGTAACCCGTCATGCCTAATAAACAAATATTCATTTTAAAATAATTGTTTGTCACATCCGATACACTAGGACAGAAATACCGACACAAGCTAATAATAATAACAATAATTTATTATGTGATAAATTTGAATATAATAATTTTAGTATCAATATCAAGACACGTCAGCCCAAGTTCCCCAGCGTTTTGATCATCAAACCTTTACATGCCATGTTGTAAAGTGCAAATCCAGATTAGTGTCTGAATTTAAATAAAGGGGTGGCACAATTATATAGTCTAAAAATTGCCTCAACAAAAAATGCTGCGTCAAATTTATTGAAGAAATAAACCTTTTCACTCGGCCAAATTTCTTTAAAGTTCAGGATAGCAAAGATTCATGCATATGGGCTCTGAGGCCAAGAATCCTCAAGCAAAAATGGGACGTGAATGAAAGATGTAATGAACTTGAAGAGTTTAGATATATACACAATATGAGCATAAAAATCAGGTGGATGCCCTTCCCTAACAGAAGAAATCGACCGAATATTTTAAATAAAACAAAATAATTATAACAAAGAATAAAAGGCAAAGGTCGAGAAATGTGCGAGAAGGGCCAAAAATTGGATCTCTGTTCTGACAACTACCACATCATGCTCAAGATGGAGAACTTTTTTTCTGTCATATATTTTACCTAAATCTGGGAAGAAGGCGACAGAGCTCCCTCCGATCTCCGGGCAGCCTGCCCGGAGACCGACGACTTGTCTGATCCCCGCACGTTGTATTTCTCATAAACCTTTTCTCTGTTCTCCGACCACCATGTCTCCGCCTGGTGTTCCCCGAATCTTCTTCGACTGTATGAGACGAGAGAGTACATTATCCAACAACAAATTATACAAGGATCACATGGAACTGTTGGAAAGGTGTAGACGATAAAATACCTGAAGCGTACGCGCTTGAGATCTCTGGTTCCATCTCGAAGGGCTACAAGTGTTATATACACACCCGGTTCGTACTGTTCAATCCATTCGGCCTCAATGTGGCTAGCACTGCCAGGAACCACTGTGTTTCTAGATTTCAAGCTAGCTTCGCTGTCACGGTTATTTGTCGATTCTTTCCCATCAAGACTTTCGGACACACTGCTCCTGTAAGACTGAATGGCACTGCCACCATTCGGGAGGCGAGCATCCAAGCGGTCATTTGTTCCATTTGAAGAGCCTTTCTCAAGTGCGTGAGCATCTAATCCACTCTCATTGCTTCCAGGAGGATCTTGAAGCAATTCGGAAGGCACTTGCATCACATTTGGCATGCCCGAGTCAGTTCCAGCGTGAGAAGCCAAGTAAGAGCTGTTTAGCTCGTCCGGTTTCGAGTTTCTTTCGCTGTTTGCACCGGAATAGTGTGTGCCATTTGATTCCGACCCATTTGGCAAGTAGATTAGCTTCAGGCTTTCAGGGTCATAAGCACCGGGAGGCAACCTCTCTGCCATATCTTTAAGCTGGAACATGAAAAAAATTCACATATCAGCAACAAATCTGTTGGAACTTATTGAATCTGTTGGAACTTATTGAACTCATAATCATATAATAGAAAAACAGAAGTGATCAAACTAATGAAATTAGCCTTGAGCAACAAGTGAAGCAAAAGGGAAAATAAGCTTGGTTAGAGATTGTAACAAGTTATATGATATTCAATGGGCAGCATGTGGAGAAAATCCATTCTCAAAAGTACGTTCTTATAGATCGCTAATTCTGTTTATTAATTAAATATATGTAATTTTGAATTCAGTAATATCCTTTAGGAAGAACCCAAATACTTTCCACCTGCGTCTACTTTTTTAAGATGAGCATACTGCACCATCATATCAGATCATGCAAGAACTTAGTCACCCCTATTCCAACTATTGCAATTATTAGCCTGATACAGAGATGGGCATATTGCCTTATCAGGAATAAAGGGTGGAATTTCTTTTTTTTTTTACCTTTTTGTTGAATCAGGTCAGGTGCGTACATAGACAACTCAGATATAGAAAATAAAAAATACATTGTTAAGCACAAACATATTTCGTAAAAGATTGTCATACAGTCAAAACTGAGTTTAACCTGTGCTGTAAGTGACTTGATCACTTCTTTTGCAGCTTTACATTTAGTAGATTCCTCGGCAGCTATGGCCATTGCTTCCTGAGCTTTTTTTGCTGACTGCTGGAGCTCTGATTCTTGCAATTCACATCGGTTCTTGAGGCTTTCTACCTGAATCATGTACACGACAACAAGAATTAGTAGTCAAACTTTCTACTCCAGATCTTAGAACCAAGGAAGGAGCCAGATTGAATTTTATGATTTACCTGCATCCGTAACTTATGCACTTCCTGATTCAGAAGCTCATTTGTCTTCTTCAGACTGTCAGTAATGCTCTTGGAGAAAGAGAGACCAGATGTTGTAGGAACTGGAGTGGCGGATCTTGGAGGGCTAGGTTTCCTTGAGAAAGGTGATACAGACCTTGAACTAACACTCGATGTTGTGAGTATTGGCTTAGGAACAGTTCGACGTACATCAACAGTTGTAGACAAAACAGCATCTCTCAGCTGCGATAAAGATACTTGAGAGGAACGACCTAAAGAGAATGCATCAGCTTTCCTTCCTTTAGCTGCTTTAGTGTCCAATTGTTTTATCAAATCAAAGTTAGATGGCATGGTTGACTTGGCCAATCTTAGATCAGCCTTGTCAAGTCTATCCTTGTTTTCACCTGAAAGCCTTGGTCCAGAGTTTCTCCGACTGTTGACTCCAGCTTCTGCCACCTTTGACAGTTTCACAAAACACGAATCACACACACGATATGGTTTGCTGGGATTAGGTGACAATGCAGCTCGCATTGCCTTTCTAGAACTGCAAGCATGGCAATGAACTAGTCCACAATTATAGCAATTATGTCTCTTTCTTGTGAACCCGAAAGCCTGTCGACAAGCAGAGCACTGGGATTGCTCAGCACCAGAGACCCATTTATGTAGACATATAGCGGCTGTGTAATTCGAGCCACAAGCAATAAACTTAACATGTCTATCCTTCAAAGCTTCAACTAGAGAGGGTGTTTTCCGGTCTTCTATATCGCCATGGCCCAACCTCCCATTAGCTCCTTTGCCCCACGTGTAAACCTCATTTCTGGATGTCAACGCAGCCACATGATATGCACCACAAGAGATTTCCTCAACAGATTCAGCCGCAAGCTTGTCTTCGACCAAGCAAGGCAGCTTTCCATCAGACAGAGGATTTCCAAGCTGACCATAAACTGTACTGCCCATTGTGAACACGCGCCCAGATGTAGTCAGTCCAACAGTCAAACTATGGCCACATGCGATTTTGTGAAAATTGTAGTCAATAAGCGCAGGCACACATGTAGGCTCCAGCCTCGGTTCTTTATCACCATGTCCAAGGCGGTTTTTGTCACCGTCTCCCCAAGTGAACAATTTTCCAGATGAAAAACTTGCACTGGACTGGGTTACGATAACCTCAACCACGGCAGCAGTATGCCACACTCCGCATGCAACAGCAATCGTTCTCAAACCTGACAGAGATTCAACCTCTCTTGGAGACGAAACACTTTCCCTATTTCCATGGCCCAAAACGCCAAAAGTCCCATCTCCAAAAGTAAAAAGCTGTCCTGTTGATGTTATCAAGGCAGTGTGCCAAGGACCACATGTGACTGTTGCAACTTGAAGTCCCTCAAGAGGGCCTGCAATTCTCTTCGGTATCCAATGGCTGACATCAGTGCCATGACCCAAGAG
>AYJT01092379.1:0-19596 GCA_001278415.1 Ocimum tenuiflorum | reverse complement strand
AAAGCCCAACTTTTGTCCACTACATATCTAAATTTTCAAGTTGACTAGCTGCTGCCAAAGTTAAGTTTTTATGAGGTGGTGGGTCCGCATTGTGGACTCCAAACGTACTTGCTTTATTTATTTATTTTCTTTTGCAAAATTGAAGATAATATTTTTCTTTAATTGAATTTCTTTTCTTCAACGTAAACTATAATTGTCTTCTCCAGTCGTTACTAGCAGTTAGATAACGTCACAAATTTTATTTATAAATACACACAATAAATTCTCATTTCTTCACCACAAATTCCCAACTGTTACTAGCCGTTGATTTTATTTATCATTTTTATATTTTTTTAAATAACAAGATTTAAGAAATTATATTAAATAAATAATTAATATTATAAATAAATATATTTTTGAGATAATATATTAAAGAAAGCTATCTAAATAGATATGTATGTAATTTGTAAATATAATAATATTATATATATATACATGTGGTTGGATGTGGTGGTGCATATTAAAATTGGTATTCTATTTTTATTGATATAGGAATAGTTTTAAAAAAGTTAGTGAGTAAATTTTTGCAGTAGCGCTATTCGTTGGTTTTGAAGTTGTTTCTTTTGGTGTATTGTTACAAACGTCCGCCTTAGTTTCGATTTTGCAAAATTTTAATTTTCTGTTGTAATTTCAAATATAGAGAAATATGTGTTTTTACAATTTAAGGTAAAAAATTGTGCTAGACCACTCAAATGGTTTGGACGAATTTAAACAATTTATTTTTATGATCCAAAATCTAAATAAATATGATATAATTGGGTTAAATCATTAGATTATATATTTAAATTATTTAAGCCGTCTAATTTGAGACATCCTCGTAATTTAAAATTCATGCTTGGAACCAAAATTTCAAAGAGAAGTTCATAATATTTAAGCTGATGAACCCGAAATATTTAATAAAATAAAATTGGACCCGAAGGAATACCTGAACCTGATATTTTAAATTCCCTTATATAGTGTAAGAAAAACGAAATTTCACAAAAGTTACTCTCCCATGTGATGGTGGGATAAAATCTCATAATTCAAAAGGTCACAAATTTATAAAATCCTACTTATCTTCAACTTAACTCTGCGTCCATCTAAAAAATAATGACAAAAACTCGAGTTAGATTTTTTAAATGATTTAGCGGATCTAACTAGTTCATTTCCACCAACTCAAATTCGTACCTGTCCTGGATCCTAAACTCAAACTGATATCCCTCCTGGATTTTAAACCAAAACCCGCCTAAATTATTTAGACGGTCTAACTCGAGACCTCCTCGAGAAATAATATACAACATTGATAAATATATTAGAGTGGTTATTTCAAATTGCATGAATTTTGCATGCAAATTAAGTTTATACTCCTAAAAAATAGTTCGAATTTTGAGTAAATTGGACTTTGACGTGGTGTGCTGTATTTCATTTAGAGATTATACAGTTGCACTGTATTTTATATCATCAACAAAAAGATTTCAAATTCCATCATTTATATATTTTTAGCAATTTTAACAGAATTTATGATAAGTGATAACACGTGAAGTTCTTGTGTTTCAAGCAAACATCAAATGGCGGTTGTGAATTAGTTATTCAATTCTGAAGAGATCGTCGTGTTTATATAAACCTCAATTCTGAAGGAAATGGCGAGAAGGTTTTGGTTTTAGCTCTCTACTCATTTTTCTTCGAAACTACAGCAATGGATTCCCTCTCGTCGGCGAGCATTGCGCAGAAGACGTGGGAACTCGAGAACAACATCGTCACCGTCGACTCCGGTGACGCGGACGCCATCTTCTTCTACGATCCGGTGCCTCAGGTCAAACTCCAGCTGGAGAAACCGTGGATGCGCGATCCTTACTACTTCAAGCGTGTGAAGATATCCGCCCTCGCGCTGCTGAAGATGGTGATGCACGCTCGCTCCGGCGGCAACATCGAGGTCATGGGGATCATGCAGGGGAAGATCGTCGGCGACGCCTTTGTCGTAATGGACGCTTTTGCCGTCCCTGTCGAGGGCACGGAAACTAGGGTTAATGCGCAGTCCGATGGGTACGAGTACATGGTTGAGTATACGCACAATAACTTTCAGGTAATGTTACAATTATAAAATATATGTTTGAATGTTCTTAGAATTCTCATGCTATGTATTTGTTATCGAGCAGTTGTTTATTAATTTGAACTGACTTTGTTGATGATCGGCGGTGATTTTTGTGCGTTACTGAAGCGTGTTGTTTATGGAATAACAGTTTTCCTCTGATGATGATGTTATATCGATGTATTATCTTGGTGATTATTGTGTTGCAGATGAGATTTATTAATCTGAACGAACTTTGTTGATGATCGACGGTGATTTTTGTGCGTTGCCGAAGCGTGTTGTTTATGGAATAACTGTTTTCCTTCAAAAGCTGATGATGATGATATATCGATGTATTATCGTAAATTGTCTTGTTATCTTTCGTATGAGGTGATGTTTTGGCAAACATAGCACAGTATCTTGATATATTTAATGTCTTCTTGGCTATTTTTATCTCTGAATTTGTTCTCATTAGTGATCTCGTTTTGGTCAGTTTAATTATGTTAACTTTTTCATCTGTGAACGAAGGCTGGTCGATTAGAGAATATAGTTGGGAGGATGATTTGGAAAACATAGCACCGATATCTTATGACGTTTAACGTCTTCTTGGTTATCTTAGTCTCTGAATTTGTTCTCAGTTGTGATCTCGTTTTGTTCAATTTAATTATATTAACTTTCTTTTTTTTTAATCTGTGGACTAAGACTGGTCGATTAGAGCATGCAATTGGGTGGTACCACTCTCATCCCGGTTATGGTTGCTGGCTTTCTGGAATAGATGTCTCCACACAAATGATTAACCAGCAATACCAGGATCCCTTTCTAGCAATTGTTATCGATCCAACGAGGACTGTTTCTGCTGGAAAAGTGGAGATTGGGGCTTTCAGAACATTCCCTCCAGGCTATAAGCCTCCAGATGAGCCGGCTTCTGAGTATCAAACCATCCCTTTGGACAAGATTGAAGACTTCGGTGTGCACGTAAAAAGGGTGACTTTCTCGATCCCCCCAGGATGATAAGCGTTGTTTCGGGTGTATGACTATCTGTATATGTAGGAACGTCCATAAGTATAATTTTCTGAATTTAATCATATTTCTGTGTACAGTATTATTCATTAGAGATCACATATTTCAAGTCATCTCTGGATTCTCATCTCTTGGATCTACTGTGGAACAAGTATTGGGTGAACACCCTCTCCTCCTCGCCGTTGCTTGGTAATACAGACTTTGTCGCTGGTCAGATCTCAGACTTAGGTAATTGATTCTGGATTTCTCGGCATCAGAAGCTAAGTTTCTGGGTTCAGATAATAGATTCCATTCTTTGGTGAAAACTAAGCTATGATTATGATTTATGCAGCTGAAAAAATCGAAGAAGCTGAAACTCAAATAGGTTTTCCAGGATTGGAGCCCTTGGTGGAAACTGAATCAAGTTCTCAAAGGAAGAAAAAGGTCAGTGAATTATTTCCACTTTCTCCTAGAATATTTTGTCCTGCTTGGAGTTTGTGTTTTCTTTACCTGGTTAATTATGCATATCAGCAAATGCACCAGATTTCCTTTTAAATTTCACAAACTCCTCCATGTCATCAGTTTTCTTTCGTTTAAAGGCAGAGTCAGATAGCCCTTATCCCTTATTTTAGTGGTAAATTGGTAATTCAGTGTCTTTGAAGTCACACAAGATTGAGAGAAATCTTTTTGTTCTTGTTGTGTTGCACATCCCCATTGGAGAATTAATGTTTTTAAGTAGTTTGCACTTCACCAATTATAATAGACTGACAGTCCCTACTTTTTAATGCTGTTTCTCAGCAAGAATCTCCACTCGCGAAGATTGCCCGTGACAGTGCAAAGATGTCTGTGGAGCAGGTTCATGGCTTAATGTCACAGGTAATTTTAATGCTCTCTCTTCACTTTTTGTAGATATTGAACAAGTTTATCCCACTTTTGTAGGTGATCAAGGATTTTCTATTCAACTCCGTTGGACAATCGAAACCATCCCAAGCAACGGACGAAGCCCGAGCTAACGACTCGGTATAGACTCTAGTTTTCAGACCTCACTTTTGGTAATTGAATTGAATATAATTGCAACCTGTAAATGGCTCGCTCTGCATAAAATTTTTGTTGGCTGTATGGTATGCCTCTTTAGTAACATTTTTGCCTAGTTTTGTTTTTCTGAATGACACCATTTCTTTAACTCTTCTTTTGGCCTCTTCTAGTTCTGAAGGAAATTCTATGGTTTCTTTCCTAAAACTGGACTAGATGATGCTTGAATTCTCATCCGACACAAGCCATGAATTCGAATGTTATTTGGGTTGAGAAATAGTTTCAACTCAGCAGGGAATATAAAACGAAACATCATCTCTTTACGTATCTACAACACACATATGATCCACTTATTTTCGGGCATGTGTTCCCCATTTAAAACTCGATTCTATTTGATATTATCATAATCTATACCTATAATAAAAGTGTCTTATTTTTTCAATTTGTTTGTTCCCTATTTTATACTTCTCAAATATTTATTTTTAATGTTATTATCAAACATAATATAATATAATTACTTTTATTTATTTTCGATACTATATATTAGAATTATGCTTATCAATAATGTAATTTATAATAATAAATTTCACGATTTTGAACCTCCCGTTTTGTTTATTTTGTATATTTGATTTTGAAATAAAATAAATTATACAAGAATAAACTCATTAGTTAAGTTTATTGTTAACAATATAACTATTCTTTGCAAATTAAATTATATTTATCTTATCCTGAAATTTTTGTTTTGATAATTTATATTTTTCATTTATCATATTGAGTCATATTTATTATTATTTTATGAACAATGTGCAACTTTATCCCAAAGCTATACTTCCAACTATTGTGAATTTATCAAATTGATTATTTTCTCTATATGTGATAAAATTAAAACTATTATTTTCATAAAAATATAAATGCATAAAAAATAGCTTAATACGTGTCTTTTTCGTTTTTAAAACGAAGTTCGCCACATATAATTTTTATATAAGAACAACGATGTCGAGTCGGTGTATAAAAACCTTCAATTCAAAATAATTTAAATAGGAACAAATCTTAATTCATATACATCTAAACTTGAGCTTGGCTTTTATTATTTGTAAATAATAATAGAAATTTTACTATAAGAAATAATGATATAATTTTAATTTTATCCTTACTTATTTTATCTTTCAGTTCATCTAGGACTGGTAATTAGATTTGGCATATACAAACAGAACATATTTCACTAAATTATATTGAAACTTTTAGTGATTAAATAAAGATTTGGAAGGTTAAATAGTTATATAATTAAGATATTATTCTCACATATTATATATTATAATTCTTATATGATTGATGATAGATACTTATCTTTTCCCCGAAGTTCTATAAATATACATTAATTAATCCACATAGGTGGAATTTGTCATTCAAGATAGAGACTCACCTTGCAAGAAATTGGTTGAATTTTGAAGATTCTAAATCTTAAATCAATTTTTGATATATTATGTGAATATATTTTCTGTTTTAACCTCGTATTGAAGTTTGTGCGAATCTGGGTAAGAATTGATGAGTACAAATAAATAATTAGAAGGATATAGAAGTTATAGTATTTAAAATTCAATTATTTTTTTAAAAGTTAGAAAAATTATTATTTTATAAAAAAGAAGATAATTACTTTAAAATAACAAAGGCATGGTGTACGTAATCCCATCTAGTCTTGTAAAGCTACCATAAAAATTTTGAGAAATGTTTACGCTTAGGAGCTCCTGCAGTGGTTCTAATGAGACGGCTCTTTCAAATTATGGGTTTAGGAGTTTGTTAGGATAAACTGGCTGGATAATTCTTTTTCTTTCATTAGTTTCTCACAATTTTTTTTCAAGAGTATTTAATGATTGATATAGGCAGGAAAAAAGAAACTTCGCCTTTTTTTTAAAAAAAAAAATTCCCTCCAAAAACGCATTCAAAATTTATTTTTATTTTTTCTCTCTTCTTAACAATAAAAATCCAATCAAACAACTTTTCATAATTTTTTTTAAATAATTTTTCAAAAAAATAAATAAATAAACAAATGGAGACACGATTCCGTTATGTAGCCTCCAACTATGGACCATGCTTTTGTTGTATCTTCCATTTATAAACTATTTCATACACATTCCGCCAAGCAAAAATTAAGGCAAAGTTGGGTATGAGTTGTGTAATGCCCGGCCTCATGGAGTGGGTGTTCGATGTGATATAACATACTTTATTAGTAACTATTTGAGATTCATCTATTTCTTTGTTAAAATAATTGACCCGAGTTGATAAAAAAGTCCACCAAACCAGGAATGTTTCTTACTTTCCCACTTGAAATATTACATGCATACTCCATTACAAATGCAACAGTAGGAATGGAATAATTATTTAAACATGGAAATGCCATGTCAGGCGCATCTATTAATTTAGAAAAGTTAAAATTTAATTTTAAAAAATTTAAACGGGTATTGAGAATTTGTAATTTTAAAATTGAACTTTTAATGTTTATAATTTCAAAAAATCTGAAAACTAGAATACCAGATTTAGTGAAAAAATTGACTTAAAAAGTAAAAAGAACAAAATAAAAAAATTAAAAGAGAGAATTGAAAAAAGGAGCAGCAGAAGAAAAATGAAAAAAAGAAAAATTGAAATTAGAAAAAAAAAAGGTCAATTGCTTGGCCAGTCCCGCTCCCACACGTGTGATACACGCGCCAGATTTGTGTTTGCTCAGCACGAGTGTCCTCTACTGCGTGTCGGCAATTGTCGTGTGTGGGGCCTCCTCCTCTGCCTCAACTGAGAGAGAGAGCTGCTTCTCTTCCTCTCCCCTCTCTACTCACTCTCTATCCTCTTCTCTCTCCTCCACATAGACCTCTACCCTTACCAAAACCTCATATACTGGATGCCCTTAGAATCCAAAGTGACAACTACTAGACTAGACTTGCAGGTGAGTGCTCCTTGTTCTTTGGTTTTTTACTGGATCCGAGCTTCCCAAGCTCTATGCTGTTGGGGAATTTTGCTATTTTTATTGAAATTATTTCACTGGAAAATTGTAGTATAAAAATAATATGAAACCCTCCGACGAAATGTCTTTAATGCTTAAATGATACGGGATAAACTTTTTCAATTCATTTATAACCGATTTATGCATCGGATTCATTAAATTGTAACGAGATGATGCACGACAATTACCTAAAAGAAAAAATGTTTCAAAAACTATCAAAACAAAAAATAAATTACAAAGAAATGTTTGGTAACACAAATTATAATATTAGTAAAATTACAAAATTGTATCATATAAATTATATATCTTAATTTAATTAATATTATAATTAAAATATTTTATTTTTAGAAATAAATAATAAGAATAAATTTAAAAATGAAATCAGTAATTTTTATTAAACAAAAAACAATTACAAAAAGAAAGTTATCAAAGTTTAGAATATTAGAACAGAAACGAAATGAAATTACAAAAATCAAAATACTGAAATTACAAAAGAAAGGAAAATTAAAATACAAAAATGATTAAAGAAAAGCTTTTGACTCACTCTCGAGACATGCGCGTGTTCTGCACACGCCACATCCGGGCAATTCGATGGCCGCATCGTGATCAGACACTCTCCCTCTCCACTCTAGGATGGCCCACCTTCTTTTAGAAATGAGGTGCTTAAATAAGCACTTTTTTCCTTATTTTTTTTCAAACCAAATTATGCCACATAGAATGGGATCTCCACTTGGAACCCGTAATGGAGACCCTTACCTCCCTTTCTTCTTTACACAATAACTCTCCTTCCCCATGTCTAAAAACCCTAGGAGCCCCCAGGCCCCCCACCACTTCTCACTTTTGTATATCCTTCCCTTTTCAATTTTTTGGGCAAGAAACGATGAAGAAGCAACTCATCTTCATTTTTTCTTTCCTCTTTTTGGTTCTTTTTCTTGGATAAACTGATTGAACCAAAAGTTTTTTTCAGTCAAAAGTCGGTTCGATTGCCATCAGAAATCAGATCGGTGGTCTGCTACGTTTTGCAAGCTCGTCACTGTATTCGAGGGTAATATTTTCAATCGATCATTATCCGAACCAACCGAATACATAACCCTGACTATAATTCAATATTTTGAATACCATGAAACTTTTTGAAAAGACCACGACGTTAATTTTGTTTTTCCAAAGTGTACCCTACACCATGTACCCTCCCCAGACAACACCTTCTTCTTCTAAGAGCCTCATTGCTCTCTTCTTGCTTTAATGGTGCCGAGTCCCTTCTCACTTAGATGGTGCCGAAAAAAAAAAAATTACAGATATTTATACATGAGATCTTTCCGATTTGTCGTGGGATCAACTGCCCCAACGTAAGTCCACCCCTGGGATCTGATACCATTTGTAATGCTCGAATCCACGGGCTGGAGTTCAATTCAATAACATAACAGACTCCTCTAACAAAAATAATTAACCCAGTTGATAGAAAAGTTCATCAAGTCAACTTATAAATGCTTAGCTCTAATGATGTGGAACATACCAGGTAGAATCATATGAATTATACACCACTATTTTCGCACCCACAATTGAAAAAATATTCATCTCCTGCCCCCCATATCTTTGAGCAGAAGTGCATCAGATTAGGTCCATCAACTTTGAAACACAGTAGTCGTTAATCAGAAGAAAGCATTAGAGGTGCACAAGAGAAATGGAGGTCAGCCAGGCCCCACTTTAGGGATGTCATAGTGCTCGCTCAGATTAGCCAAATACTGATTAAATTCTTGAATCCGATCACGGTGAGATTTCTTAGCAGCCTTAGCAAGTCTTTCAAGCTCGATTTTCTGCAACCGTTCCATATACCGCCTTTCTGCCGGGGTCAGCCACTCATCCTCCTCATATTCTCCCTCCAAATTCCTACCATCAGATATCAAGGCATTGTTTTCATCTGCAATAAAGTTCAAAACCGTCACTCTATTTTACACAGTAGATATCATAAGCGCAACCAAATCCTTGTTTGCTACATAATTCAGACAGTCATCTGTGAAATTTGAATTGAATAATCCGAAATTGTTGTAGACATTTCTTTTGCAGTTGGTAGTCAAGATGACAACTTTTAGTAGTAGCAGCATGTTTTATACTTAATGGATAATTGAAAAAAGAAAATCTATCATTACCAGCCAACATTGCCTGTGGAGAAGTGAATAAATAGGCTTATTGATAAGTTTAATTTTGTAAAGCAATGCATGTATGAGAGAGGCAAGTACAAGGAACCGAAGAATAGACGATAACCAGAACAGAGAACAGACAAATAGCATTCAAAATCAACATAACATATTAAAAAAGAATAAAAGAAACATAACCATTCAAGGTAATTGAAGGGATGGGTCTAAGGAGAAGAATGCCGTGAAAATTGTTCCAAACCTGTCAGTTGATTATGGCCGGCAGCATAATACGATGCAACATTTCGCTCTTTGTGCTTCTTTCTCTTTTTGATACCTGTGCCCCTCACATCTAAAGCTTTGCCCTTCAGCCTCAGTTTGCCACCAACAACATTTTCATAAGCTGACATCTCTCCTTAATCTTGAGCATTTCAAGAGCATTGCAAATGTTTCTTAGGTCCAAAATATGAAAAATGATTTGAGAGTTTAAGAGCTAAATATTGCACTGTAAAATATCTGTTCATCAAATAAATTATCTATTCCGCTGGAAGCACAAAATAACTTTAAGCAGACATCTCTAGCAGTTGCAAGTTTACCATCACAAGTCACATCCATATAGTGTCGTTTAATTTCAACTGTTGGCAGTGCTGTTACATATTTGTACGTGTATACTGCATACAAATGATGCATTACTAACAAAGCAATTTTGGATTAATAAATATAGTAAACACAACTAGTAAGTCTGAAGCAAATATAGACCTATAACTTAATATACGTACACACAGACAACGACACACAAACAGAGCAGGCAGGTATTGCTAAAGAAACTCATTCTTTCTCCCACATACATTTTACATTTCCATCTTTTCGAGTTAATTTAAGAAAAAATGTTGACTTTCTCAAGCCAGTGTAGCCAAAAGACAGACCAGATAATGGGAAATTGGAAGCAGATGGCATAAAAACCAAGTAATAGAAGATTAGAAGTGTCTACTATATCTAAACAATTTTTTGCACAGAGTGGTATGCGAAACCGCACTCACAATTTGCCTTCAGTCAGCCATACTATCTTCTGAAACCTTCTGAATTCCCACACAAACCATTTCTTTCCTCGAGGCAGCAGCATGGTGACATGGTCCCATATCTATGCCTGAGCATACATGGTCCCACAATGGTAAGGTTGCAACTCAAGCAACCGTCGGTCGACTTCATTTCCCAAAAAATCAACATCCCCAATAACCCTACAGCCACCCAAAAGAGCACCCACGACAGAGGCGTCAGCGTCAAATGGCATGTTCCTCACAACTTCATATGCTTCTATCAGAATGTCGGCTCTGTCCAAGAGATGACCGCAAATTCATAATGTTCCACTGCAGGTGTAATGGCAAAATCATGATACAATACTTGAAACAACTCCATTCCTAAGCCAACAAGTTTAGCCCCAGTACAAGCTGACAAGACACCTACAAATGTAATTTCATTGGAGCACAATGTCAAGCTCGTCATCTTCTTAAACATCTCTAGAGCCTGACTCTCTCTGCCACTTGAAGCCACGAGCATATCATAGGATTCCAAGAACATACCTTCTTATCGGACATTCCATTGAACATTATAAAAGCACAGGTTAAACAACCCATCTTTCCATAGAATGATATCTGTTAGAGATTATGTTTAAGTATGGTAATTATTGTAGTGATTTACTTTCTATGATAGAGTAATCAACTTCCCGGTATAGATTGATTTACTTCCTAGAATAGATGAGCTCTATTAGTATAAATAAGTGCATCAAACTTGATGATTAACACACACAACAATGATACTACTTCTACTTCTCTCCTTCATGTTTCTATACTCTCCCATTTGACATGGTATCAGAGCCGGCATATCCGTCTCTGGTTTCAGTTGCGAAAAAGAAAAGAGAAAAAAAATCGTTGCAGCCACTTTCTGCTCTAGGTGGCACTGCTGCCATCTTCCGCCCACCTTTTGTCGTTTTCGATGCTACCTACTGCTGCTTTCTGCCCTAAGCATTAATGCTAGGGTTTCTACTGACATCCTTTATCCTTGGCGAACTGTAGTTGTTTTCTGCCCTAAACACTATTGTTAGGGTTTTCTGCCAATACTTTTTGTGTAAGGCGACATCGCTAGGCACTGTTGTTGTCCTAACCACATGTTAGGATTCTTACTACTACCTACTGACATAGGCGTTGTTGCTACTCCTTTCTTGCAATGGCGCCGCTACTATTACTTTCTTGCAAAGGCGCAATGTTGACGTCCTCTGCCATAAGCAATAATGCTTGGGTTTCCGTTACTAGACGCTGGCCACCAAGCACCGTTGCTACTATCTTCTATCTTCTATCCTTGGATCAACCATTGTGTTCTCTGCCCTAAGCCTTGTTGCTAGGGTTTCTACTCTTAAATATTTCTTAAAACCTCGTACTAAGCTGGATACGATTGATACATATGCTCCAATTTGAGGGGGAGTGTTAGAGATTATGTTTAAGTACGGTAATTATTGTTGTGATTTACTTTCTATGTTAGAGTGATCTATTTCCCAGAATAGATTGATTTACTTCCTAGAATATATTAGCTCTACTAGTATAAAAAAGTGTATCAGCTTGATGATTAACACACAACAATGATACTACTCCTACTTCTCTCCTCCATGTTTTCATACTCTACCATTTGACAATATTAGTGTTGTTTCACTAAAAACACTACACACTTCTCATTTCTAACCATGTATCCATGAATTTGCTTGCCCTGACACAATGCAAAACCACTATGTGAGTTTGCACACCAAGAGGCGACACTTAGAAAGGTGGCCTCAGCCATCTTTTCCATGAAAAATCTTGTTGCTTCCATAAAGCACCCATTTTATGTGCCATTAATGATGCTAGTCGACGAATAAACATATCTTTGGCGTGCTAGGTAGCCTAAGTCTGGAAGCTGACAATTTGATGGAGTCGTGGAACAACTAAGAACCTAGATGAAAGCATCTAAACGCATGATATCTCAATTGGAAAAAGGTCAGTATCTTAATGCCACCTAATATTACTCTACTTAACCAATCTTCCTCGTTATCTTTTGTCTTTTCATACTCTAGGCTACCTGTTTAGTGTTAAATTATTCATGTCCAATTTATAGCTATTTCACAGTCATATTTGACTTTGAGATGCATGGAAGCTTGCATCTCTCTTCTCACCACAGCACTTTATCCATCTTTCATACAACACTCTCTTCAATCTGTCAAGATATAAAATATTCATTATCTGCTAATAAACAACAATATAAACATATTCAAAGATCACAAACGTGTAAAATCTCACAAGTCAGCCGTACATGTCTTTTTGTTTCTCTCGTTTTGCAACCATTAAAGTAATTTCAGGACCCTAATAGTGTGCTATACTTATGTTCCCCGCATGAATGAGCATGATCTCAAAAAGATCTCAACTTGCACACACACCATTATTCAAGAGATGAGCTAAAATCAGGCTGATACATATTGAAAATTACAAGAATCTAGGTTCCCATAACTGCCGCGAGATATCTATCAAATTTCAGCAATTATTTCTATAAATTTTAAAAAAAAAAGAAAATAAAAAAAATCCACACTTATTTCTTGTCAAAATGACATACATTCCTACACTAATAATTAATTACGCAGAACCAACACTCTGTATAATACGCTTCAAACATTGAATTTGTTTCGAAATATCCAAATTCAGAGTCGAGAGACAAAACCACAAATAACAAAAATCCACGAAAAGCACCAAGGAAACTTATATGAAACAAAAGAAATGGAAAGTCAATCTCCGAGCAAGGAAAAGCATGCGCTGGTTTACCTTAACGATGAACGAAGCGAGAAGCAGAATAATGGTTGAATGAACGCCACACTGCATACAAACACGCAAAATATTTGCTGAAAAACTCGCGAAGCTTCTCTTCTTTTTGTTCCACATGCATATAAACACAAGAGAACCTTCGAGAAATAATATAAATTATATTATTTATAGCCCCAAATTAAAATATTTACTTGTGAAATATACGTGGTATACGTAATGGGCCTAGGTGGAGCAAGAATTTATGGCCCAGCTAATAGAGTAGTATTTATGTACACAATTTTTAAAATGAAATACTATTTTTTCTCATAACAGAAAGAACAAAGTTATAAATTTGATAAAGTCGTACGCACTAAAATAAGGAAAATATTTATTTATATTGTAATTATGCATTTTTTTTCCAACAATAATATAAATTATTCTAAATTTCACATAAATGTATGAATTATCATAAATTGTTAGGATGAACTTATTTTTCAGCACCGAAAAATTAAGTCAACATGTTGCATTTTGAATTTATTGTGTGATAGAAGGAAAATAATCCTGAATTTTTTCAAATACAATATGTTGGTTCAGTTTTTCGATGTCAAAAATTAGAACACATCATATATTTAAACAATTTTTGATAGTTTGTATATTTATATGGAATTTCAAATAATTTATACTATTTTTTAAAAAAGATGAATATTTTAGAATATAATTATATATTGCCCTCAAAAGTAAGTGTGCAAGTATATACATTATGTTAAAGTATTGTGGTTTCTTCAACAATTTCTGATATCCAATGGACTTATCAGTAGGATTCAAATCCATACAAAGTTATGAGCATTTATCACAAATAGAAAAAAAAAAAAAGTAGGAACCAATCTTGTAGAATTCAAAATACAACAAAACAAAAATGGGGTTAGCGAAAATCCCAATCATTAGATCGATTCGTTTGTTGTTTGCTCAATCTGTTAGATGTTAAAATTTAATACATCTCTAATTTTGAGGCTACAATTCAAGTTAATTGACTGCGAAACTTCAGGGTTTAGAATTGTCTAGGCCGCTGAAATTATATTGGGATAACTTCATAGCAAGTTTTTTTTTTTTTTTTTACAAGTACTATAAAGGTGTTAAGCATATAGAATTAAAGTACTTTGCCGTTATAAAAAAAGTTCAGAAACAAAAGGTATCAATAAAATATATTAGCACAAATCTTATGATAGTTGATCCTTTGACGAAAGGATTACCGCAAGACATTCATTGAGCATGTTGAAAATATGGGCGTTATGGTTAATGATGAGTAATAGATATTATTTATTTTGTATTAACACTCTAAGCTCTTTTATGATATGTTTTTTATTTGAATATTTGTGTCTATTTGCATGCACGTTGGACTAGGTGTATGCTCCAAACTAATGATTGTGTTAGAAATATGGCTAATTATGTGGCACATAGAAGAAATTGTGTCAATTACGTGACATACAACCGTCGTAACTCGAATTAGTTTTATATTTTTAATCATGATATTTTGTCAAACCTAATGACATAAATTTTTGACTTATCAATATGCATTATGTTAGTTCAATTTATTTATCCATGACGGAATAAATGTAACATGTGACAAGTGGGAGAATGTAAGATTTTATTGTCCCATATGTGATATATTTAATGTGGATAAATAAATAAATAAAAGGATAAATCTAAATAATTAAATGGGTTATTTTGGAGCAGTTAATAAAATTAATAACTAATATTTGATGGGAAAATTGGTATTATTGAGAAATATAAAGATTGAGTCATCTCTCCAGGCATAAAAGTATTCTCAAAACCCTAATCGCCTTCAAAAAAGCGTCAGAATAGAAAGACATCAAGGAGGAGAGAAACGTCAGTCTTCTTCGATTCACCTATTCGATTTCTACATGGACAAAGGTATGTGATTTAATTTTGAAAATCATAGATTTCAAGATCCTATAAATTTTCGATTATTAAGAATTTAATTGAAAACCACGTCAATTAGTTTTAAAATTTGAATTTGAATTTGAACTTTGTAAGTGTTTGTTTCTCTTTTCAAATTTATTTTTATGTAAAGGGCTTTTAGATTTGTTCATATTATAGTTATGACTTTTTTGTTGATTTATCGGTGTTTTCTTTTAATTCTCGTGCATTTGTAGATCCAAAATTCATCTTTATGTTTTTATTATTAACTAAAAAAATTGTAAACAATGGCGGTGATAATTTCTTTTGAAATATTTCACTTGTTTTTATACAAAACAAAAGGATCCTAAGAGCATAAGTGAGGTTGCATCGTAGACGGCTAGCGACCCATTTTTCATCTGATATATTAGGGAAAGTGAGGCCCTCCATTTTCATTTTGAGGAGCGCCTCCAGCTCGCACTTTTGCATCTCCCCTGCAGACGAAAGTTTAAAACCTCAAACAACACGTCTATTTATTATAAAAAATAACACACACATATATAAAATATTTTAAAAACATAAATAGTAATACAAGTTTTGGGTGGTCCTATAAATAATTTTCAAATCCATCAGCCAGATCATTAACAGTTCTATATCTTGGGTGGCCTTCATTAACCACCCATTGACACGTTAACCCTACTCAATAGATTCAAAATTAATATGATCCAGATGGGTTATAAAAATCCTTATTTAGTGAGCGCCTCTACCTCTAGGATGGATTGTCTTATTTTGACTCGCGTTAATAGTCAATAGAAGATTTCTATCCAAGCATTCTCTTTATAATTGGAATTTCAAAAATTAAACGAGAATTTTGAAGAATGTTTTGTGTATATTTGGTGATATTTTAGTATTGACTTACACAAGGTGAATAACTAGTATTGTTATTAGTAAAAAAGAGATCAATAATATATAAAATATCATCGTAATGTCTCAATGTAACTCAAATTCATAATCAAATGTCAATGAAAAAAATGCTTAATCAATAGCGCCATAAGGTGGTAGACAATATCGTTATTATGTTCATTTTGCAATATCGTGTAGTATTAAATTGTATCTGTTTCCCTTTTAAAAAAAAATATATTTATCCGTTTCCCCCTTGGATATGGATAATATAGTGGTAGATAGATTATAGAAATCTCATACGGATGTAATAGGTCTGAATTTATCTACCACTTTGGAGTTCAGTGGTAAGCATCTTTCCTATTATCTCAAAGGTCAATACTTTGAATTTATGTGGGACATCAAAGTAGAATTTGTTTAATATTATATTTAAATTTTTAAAAAAAAAGGTTTGAATCCAGTGGGTGGATTTGCTAATGTTCTGCACATATATAAATATTTTTAGTAATTATTACATTCAAGTTTACATGGTATACATAAAATATATCATAATTTTCAGGAATTAATTGCAAAAATTTTATGTGCAAAAGGTATTGGGTGCAACCGTGGCACAGGATAAGCACTATTGATTTAATGATACACGCAGAATGAAACCTTATCACTTATGTATGGAAGAAGTTCCATTTACATTGTTTTCCATAATAGTTAGTGTACAGCTCTTATTTTCATAGTTTTGGTCCGCATTTTGTCGTGGTTGATCATTGAATCTGAACCACAAGAAACCATTGAAAAATTATATATATAATGGGTTAAAAGATCAATCCAAAGTCATGAACTAAAAGATTTTAGATAATAGTTATGCACTCACATGACAGAATCTAAGGATGATTGAAGAATCTTAAAAAGAACTATGGACTTTAGCAAAAACAAATCGAGTAGAGAATCATCAAACTTGAGAAAATGATGGTTGTCATAACGTTATGCACAATCCAATTTATTTGGAATATTCAATTTTCGCTATTTTATACTATTGTGAGGCCTTTCCTAAACCCATCATTTGAGATCAACAAAATCCACCATTTCAAAAGGGGGAAAAAGAAAAAGAAAGAAACCCGCAACTGCTGGTAAATGTAACTTTTCTTTTTCTTTTTTCAATAATGTTAAAAATAAGGATAACAATATGGTAAGCTCTGTGCAGCCAAAAATGTAATTGGCCGATATTCTCAATCCTGCAGTGGAACTCTTTCCCCCTCTCTCAGCTAAGAGAAGAAAAAAAATTAAAAACAAAGAATTGCCTTGACTAAATTTGCTTTTGTTAGAGAAAGCCTTCATCTTCTTCAGTTAACACACCTACGCGCCAACCAAGGGCTTCAACTTCAGCGGCGATAAACTGGCCTTAAGAGGGATGTCGGCTGAACCGCTGAGACTAACAAGAACCTTTCTCACTTCATTTGCCAGCTCAATCACATAGTCATCTTCATGGCCTGTTAGAATACAATCCACTCATTCAAAAACTCAACCGAAATCCTTCAATCTCAATAGTCTCAACACGAATATTTACCAATATCAAACATGGCCTTTTCCAGCAAGAAAAGGTAGTCCCTGTTGTTGCCGCAGGGGCCATAGGCCGTGGCAATTTGCCTGGCCATGTCCTCCAAAGGGGCCGGACCCAAATAGTATATGTTCGATATTTTGTCGGGGGTTGATGTGAATCTGCATTTCACAAAGCAACATCCTTCAACAACAATGCACAAAGAAGAGCGATTCGAGAGTAATTAATCACAATGAGAGCTGTGAAAGAACTACTCACACTATCACACCAGTTACAAAGGGATGCTCAGAATCACCCTCCTGTATTTGCAGAAAAAGAGATGGTTTTTAGCAGAACATTACAGAATTCTTCCAACTCATGTATAAAATGTTGAGAAACACAAGCTTACTTTGTAGAAATCAACCAGAGTTTTCTGGTCATACTCGCATTCTCTTCGCTCGAGATACTGAAAAAGACATTGGATTTAATCTCTGTGAGTAATCAAAGAACAGAAATCTCAACATATGTTTATCCAATATGTTTAAAAAGTGTAAACTATAATACCTTCATCGCCGCCATCTCTTTCTCAGGCCCTCCACCCACGCGATATGCAGCACCCCACTGATGAAAGAAAAAATCAAGATTACTTTTTTTTTAAAATTAAATTTTGAAGTTCCAGATTGTGCTACTTGCTAGATTAGGCCACACTCCAACAATTTAGGTAAATCAATGCACACCTTCTTCCAATAAGGATATTTTCTGTCAATCAACAATTAGATGCAGAGATTCAAGAGGAATGAAGATCTGTGGACTTACGCAGATAGCTTCTTCATTTTCTTCGAGGGTGCAGGTTCTAGCAGGGTGCTCAGGGGTACCCCTATGATCAATGCAGGCTGAAATACATGAAATTAAGCATTCAATAAAGTAACTAATAAAACTACAAGCGTTGCAGTAAGGATGAGAAACCCACGAAATCCCCAATCCACAGATCTAGGTTTAAATTAGTCCAAAAGGGGGATTTCCATGAGATTCAAAAGTAAATAACGGAAATCGAGATATGGCACATCTGCATTTACGAACGAGGGGAAATAATAAATCCAAATTAGCTCACCTAAATCAAAAACGCGCTTGTAGCCCTTAATAAACCCTATCACCTTCTCATCGACTTCAAATCCAGGGTTCCACACCAACGAACCGTACCCGAAAACCCAGAATACCATCCTCGAAAAAACTCTGCGCATAAGAAATCAAATTCTCAATTCACGATCCATTCCAAAACACAAGGTAATAGAAAAAACGCCGAGAAAAGGGGGCCACAAACAGGCAAAATTTCTGAGCGAGAGCGAGGGCAGATTTGCAAGTAAAACCTCGGTAAACAGAGATTCGGTAGAGCAGAGAGAGAGATAATCGGCCTACGGAGTTTCTCTCCCTGACTGTGTGCGTCCCTCTCACTTTCTCGATCTGCAGAAATGGTTTTGGTGGATTCTAGGAGGGAGACAATTGGGAAATGAAGCATGGAGATGCGAGGTATTTATAGGAGAATCGATTAGAAAGTTTGGTGAATTTCCTCACATGTTGTATGTGGATGACATCATTGACAGATACATTATGCAATACATGCCAACAACGTTCGTCGACGTTTCCTCATATTTAACAATTTACTTTATATTTATATTCCGTCACTTTCATTTTTCTAATTTATTTATAGTTTTGAATGTAATTTCCATTTTACATTTATAACCCTTCTCATAAAATTAACTATTTAAGTCACTTATATTTAGACGTATTGATATTAATCATCTCTATGTAATTAAGAGATCAGTGTTCGAAATCCCCATCCCTAAATCATAAAAACCTTAGAGTGGAAAAATCAGCTTAGACACCCACCATCTAATCCAAAAAGTTCTAACCTGAATCAAAAAGTCAAGTGGTTCTAGGTGACAAGTACTCTTCTTTTTTATTTTTACAAAAGTATAAAAAAAATCTAAACTTTAAAGAATTTTAAAATATAGATGCAAATTTTACTTCCTTTACTTTGGTGGCTGATTTAAAAGCTTTATATGAATATTATTTTGAATGTCATGATTTGTTGATTTCATGATATTTAAAAATAAACTCAAGCGGTCTAAAATGCCAAACAATATTTGCAACTTTTGCTATGTCACGAAGAAATGCAAAACCTACCCCTC
>AYJT01092369.1:0-16781 GCA_001278415.1 Ocimum tenuiflorum | reverse complement strand
TTTTTTTTTTATTTTATGTTCAGTTTTTATGATCAAGAAAATAAGAACTTATCCCATGTACCTCCTTTTAGTGGTTCTTATCAAGAAAACAAGAACTTATCCTTCGATTTCTGTCCTTCCTCACTCTTTCTCTTATAATCTTCTTTTCTTCTATAACAGTGTTCTAGTTCATAGCGGTGGGGTTCATGGTGGACACTATTATGCTTTTATCAGGCCAACACTTTCTGACCAGTGGTATGCATCTTATTTCTTAATAATCTCTTTCCCTTGATCATCCTGCATCCACTAGTGTATATATTTGATTTTTTTAGATGATTTATGACATTTCATGTTCCCTATCTTTATTTATGAATTATTATATTGAAAAAGCTATCCTCGGTTTTTTCTTGAAATTATGGGGCTGTGTGGCTGATAATAGTTTCTTAATAAATTCATTCTCGTTCTTGTGTATAAAATTTAAATTTCATCTGAAGAGCATATGAGGCTCCATGTCATATGATTCACTTTTAAGGTATAAATTTGACGATGAGAGGGTCACAAAAGAAGATGTGAAGAGGGCCCTAGAGGAGCAGTATGGTGGTGAAGAAGAGGTAATATCTCTGCTCTCTGATGTGTCATTTACGTCCTCTTTGTCTGCTTATGTCCCATATTTTACAGCTGCCACAGACGAATCCTGGCTACAACAATACTCCATTCAAATTTACAAAGTATTCAAATGCATACATGCTTGTCTATATTCGAGCCAGTGATAAGGATAAGATTATATGCGATGTTGATGAGAAGGATATTGCAGAACATCTTCAGGTAATATAAGCGATGAATGCTCTAGAATTGTTTTTCCCTTATATTATTTGACTTAGAGGTTTCTCATGAAGCATCACTTGCCAACTGATTTCAGATAAGACTGAAAAAGGAACAAGAAGAAAAGGAAGACAAGAGAAAATACAAAGCACAAGCTCACCTTTATACCATTATCAAGGTTGTTGCTATTACGCATTCTTGCTTAGAACCGATTCATAATATTTTGGTAAATGGATTGCTGAAGCCATTTTGTGAATATTTTCAGGTTGCTCGAGATGAAGATTTGAGGGAACAGATTGGGAAGGACATATATTTTGATCTTGTAGATCATGATAAAGTGCATAGCTTCCGTATCCAGAAGCAGATGCCTTTTAACCTCTTCAAGGTATTTCGTTTCCTTGTCCTGCTGTTTTGGTGAGGAAAATTGCATGAACTAGCTCTTTTTGGTTCTACTTACAAGTTCATTATTGGGAGTTCACCCTTCAATAAAAATCTGCTAGATGTGCTAGTGTTTGGCGAGTGCAAATGTGCCCATGCAAAAATTACATGAAGCAATATTATTCTTTAGTATTGCATTCTGTCATGTCACTTTTATGGAAACTGCAGTTGCTAAAGTTTATAGGAGAAAGATGATATATGTAGCTAGTCAATGACAGATGCTTTTGGAGTTATGAGGCTTGCGACTGCATTTACCTTTGAAGTTTGCACTGCAAGTTTTGGGGAGCAAAGGCTCCATAAATGCAGTTACTAATGAGATAAAACTAAACTTTGAAAATTGCCTTTGGCAACAGCCAAAACATGATAAATGAACGTTCTTATTTTGCTAACAATGTGACTGATAAATATAAAGCTCAATCTACTAGTATAATGTACCAAAAATAGTAAAATCATCAACTTGAGAATCCAGGTTACCATGTTTGCCTTATTGTTCACAGCCATACTTACTGTGAACAAAATTAAGTAAATGCAACCTAGTTTGGATTTTCATCCCAAGAGCCTCTAAATAGCCCTATATTGATGACTTCTGTGTTTGTGTGTCTGTGTTTAAAGTACAACGTGCTCATTCCCCCTCTTCATGTGTGTGGCTTTAAGTGCATCTGTTGGTTGGTTGAGAAAAGTTATTTACTCACTTGAATATTTCTGTAATTTACTTTTATCATGTTAGTCTTGTTCTTGCTGTGTAAGGGAAGGCATCTGCTTTCTTTATATTTTAGTGCTTTCCAGTAAAATACTGGGTAATTTGTGGTTTCCTATGAAGGAAGAAGTTGCCAAAGAATTTGGTGTTCCAGTTCAATTTCAGCGCTTCTGGTTATGGGCCAAAAGGCAGAACCATACTTACCGTCCAAATCGACCATTGACACCGCAGGAGGAGGCTCAAACTGTAAGTTTTCCTTCCATTAGGTTTGAATTCTTAGTTACCTTGCATGTTTATTAATGGGTATTGGGTTAAACCTTTTGGAAGACTGGTATGAAATGCTCTCTCTACTGATAAAACTCAAACACACTCCTTAACTCAAAAAACTGATTGAAACCTTTATTGGAGAATAAATTTATTTCTTGCATTCTATGGTAACTTAGCAAAGTGGCCCTTTATTTTGTTTATTTTACACACGATCTTTTTTGGTAATAAGAGAGTAAGAGTGCACTATGTTTATTACAGTTGTTATTTGCAATAATCAGTCTTTCTTATTACGGTCCTTATGCCCAGAACTAAAACTTTTAAGCGAGACCAAAACTGGCCAACTGAAAACCAAAACATGAACCACTCTCTTGGCTGGTTCCTGTCCAGCTACACATATAGTGGAACCCATGGTTCCTGAACCGTTAAAAGGGCCACTGAATATCTCACTTTCTTTAGCATGACAATCTGTTCACTGGGTTTGTTTGGCTTGTTAAGTCTTTTGCCTAGACATACTTTTCATGATCTCTATGATGCAGTTGGTTTATGGCTGTTTCGTTGCATCTTTAGCTCTTAAGAGTCTTATCCTCAGCTTAATTTTCGCTGCAGGTTGGAGCATTGAGGGAAGTATCCAATAAGTCTCACAATGCAGAGCTAAAATTATTTCTGGAAGTAGAGATTGGACTGGTATCTCTATAATATTTTATGTTGGACTGGTATCTCTATAATATTTTATTTTGTAGAAGTTACAATTGCTGGAATTTGTTACCCCTGCTTCAACTCTCTTTTTGCTGAATGATAGGATTTATGTCCGGTTCCTCTACCAGAAAAAAATAAGGAAGACATACTCCTTTTCTTTAAGTTTTATGATCCTGAGAAAGAAGAGCTTCGGTACTTCTTTTAAATTATGTATCTTTTTCTCTTGTTTTCAATCAGCTCCTATTATACAAATCAGATGTTCGCAGATATGTTGGGAGACTTCTTGTCAAGAGTGCTGGAAAGCCCATTGAAATCCTGTCAAAGCTTAATGAAATGGCTGGATTTGCACCTGATGAAGAGATTGAACTTTTTGAGGTTTGTCTGCCATAGAATTACATTAGAGTTAAGAATCACTTCATTCGACAGGCATTTGACATAACATTGTATGTATCGCTAACTCTACAGGAGATCAAATTTGAGCCATCTGTTATGTGTGAATGCCTTGATAAACAAGCTTCATTCCGGACCAGTCAGGTTTGTTATATTTTATGATTATTCATTTTTTTCCTACTTTATTCTGTACTTATTCCTCCCCACCCCTCTCTTGCTCCCAAGATCGAAGATGGGGATATCATTTGCTTCCAGAAGCGGATACCAGATGAACACAAGGAACAAATCCGTTTCCCTGATGTTCCTTCATATTTGGAGTATGTGAAAAATCGCCAGGTCGGTCCCTTTCTTCTTGCAGATTGCCAAGTACACATTCTGAGTTTTTGCAGTCAATGAGCAATCTTAATTTATTCCATCAGCCACTTGTGAAGTTTGTTAATATCGTGTTTCTTTTCTTTTAGTAATAGCTTCCTGTGAGCATCTCTATGAAGTCTTTACTGTTCTTTGGACTTTGGATATGGAACCAACTTCTTTTAACCATTTGTTTGTTATTGTGCAGCTGGTGCATTTTCGAGCCTTGGAGAGGCCCAAGGAAGATGAATTTTGCCTAGAATTGTGAGTAATATCATATATGGCAGCTCAAAGATTGTTGAGGACTACGGTTTTCATGTACCCATTTCCTTTTATTTCTCTATCTTCCGGAGGATTTCTCTGTGAACATGTCTGGCATGAACCTACAGAGCAAAGAATCGCACATATGATGATGTCGTGGAAAGAGTTGCCCAGCAACTTGGCTTGGATGATCCTTCAAAAATTCGCCTTACTCCTCACAATTGCTATTCTCAGCAACCAAAGCCTAATCCCATAAAATACAGATCAGTTGATTATTTGCTAGATATGCTTGTGCACTACAATCAGGTATTGCTAGATATGCTTTATTTTTTTGTGATTATTTCTTTTTTGGCAGTGTTCTTTGTTTTTGTTTTTCTTTTTCTTTTCTCTTTTTTGAAAAACAAGAAGTATTGATATAATTAGTTTATTAATATAACTTTTTCCATCCGTTGTCAGATCTCTGATATACTGTATTATGAAGTGCTGGATATTCCCCTTCCGGAGTTGCAATGTCTGAAAACGCTGAAAGTCGCCTTCCATTATGCGACTAAGGATGAGGTGCTGATACTGCTATCAGTTAACTTTTTATTATGATTATAAAGATTGCAATGTTATTACCCTAGGCTCTGTTGTTTTCCTTTCTCAGGCTGTAATCCTCAATATTAGATTGCCAAGGCAAAGTAGTGTTGGGGATGTTCTCAGTGAGATCAAAACAAAGGTCGGCCAATTGCTCTACTCGTGTTCTAAGCCCTAGCCATACACTTTTAATTGAGTTATTGCTTCTTCTTCAGTTGTCCTATTAGAGTATGAAGGAAAAGAACAGAACTTCATTCATAGTTCTTTTTTCTTGGATTATGTCATTAATGTAGCTTTTGAGAAATTTTCCTTGTATTTGTTCATCTGAGATGTGAATGAGAAAATAGCAGAGTAATGTAGACATCTCACATCTCTTGGACCTTAATAGGTAGAATTGTCTCACCCAAATGCTGAGCTTAGGTTGCTCGAAGTTTTCTATCACAAGATTTACAAGGTAATGTTCTCGCCTCAAACGTCTTTTTGATTCTTGATATGGAATATCCTAATCTATCTTTTTAATCTTGTAGATTTTCCCCATCCATGAGAAAATTGAGAACATAAATGATCAATATTGGACTTTGCGTGCTGAGGAGGTTAATTCTCTTTTCTAAGCATGATCTTTCTCCTGTGATGATTTGTATGCAGAGTTTTCTATACTGCCATTTTTTCTCTTAGATTTTGTAGCATATATTTATGTGGTTTTGTTTTATCTTAGATTCCAGAAGAAGAAAAGAATCTTGGGCCCAATGATCGTTTGATTCATGTTTACCATTTCACAAAGGAGATCGCCCAGAATCAAGTGGTACTGCATCCTTCATTGTACTCTAGGTTTGAAATTGTATTTAGCTACTAATGAGCTGCTTGTTATTCCCCCGAACAGCAAGTGCAGAATTTCGGGGACCCATTCTTTTTGGTCATTCATGAAGGTGAAACATTAGCAGATGTTAAACTCCGCGTTCAAAAGAAATTGCAAGTGCCAGATGAAGAGTTCTCTAAGGTATTACTGCTATGACTTATGTTGAGTTTGGTTTTCTTTTCCACTGCCTCAATGCATTCTGAGTTTCCGATCATTTTCATTAAAAATGCAGTGGAATTTTGCCTTTCTGTCATTGGGACGTCCAGAGTATCTCGAGGACTCTGACATTATCTCCAGTCGTTTTCAGGTCCAAATGTTCTTACTTTTCTTCCTCACAGTTGTGATAGTTAAGTGAATGATCTTATTAATCAGAATGCAAATTAAGACTGAGGAAGTTGTCTTCGTCTCTTTCCAGAGAAGAGATGTTTATGGTGCTTGGGAGCAGTACCTGGGGCTAGAACATTCTGATACTAATACTAAAAGGGCACATACTGTGAACCAGGTGAGTCAGCTCATTGCTTTCATGTATTGTTTTATACACGCTTAGGAAAATTACCGAATAGTCTCATTCTACAATAATGATACTTCAGCTCCATTCTCAAGATCTTGAACTGTGGTCCAATCATTTGTCGCATCAGTCTTTATGTTATAACCTCTACCTAAAAGAATACGTAGAGTACAATCCACGAGCTTTCCTAAAACTTGTTTTCATCTCTATCATTATCACAGAACCGCCACACATTTGAGAAGCCAGTGAAAATATACAATTGAACTTGGGGTGCCCTCGTCCCAAAACGTGTTCCTTTCACAACATAGGAAATATAGACTTCGGGAAATGTGGATATTGGAAGGAGAGTTGAGGCAGAAAGTAGGCAGACATTCGAGCTTGTTCTTCCTTTACTGAAGGCCAAGGTGATTTTTCGACTCTTGATCGAATCCTAATATTGACTTGGATTGGAGGGTAGCTCGTATCTTAGGCGTAATTTTCTTTATCCGGATTGCTTGGCAGTAGGCAGGAATTTGTTACATTGTTGTCCACATTAATAAGATTTTGGTCTGTAAAGTGGGTATAGGTTTGGTAGTGTCCTCATCTTCTGCCATTTATCCTTGGCAAGCTTTATATCCTTTCGTTTTGTTTGTAGTTGATGTCATATAAATAGGGGATGCTGTACAAGAGACAATTATGTTACTTTCCAAGTAGATATTATATAGCCACCATCTTCTTTTCTGCTTGCTGAATTCTGTTAGATTCTTTGCCATATGAGTTGTTCTAATCCAAATCATATCTTGTACTATAAATTTATCATGTTACATCTTTTGTCAATAGGTTTCACAAATCAAATTGGCCAAATTGATTTTTTGAGCTAAATTGGCCGTACTAAACTGATTTAGTTTGGCCTGTGTGGCGGTATGAATCAACGCGAGCTTTACTTATATTTTCTAAATTATTGTTAGGGAAATGAACTCGACAAAGTTATTGACGACCGAAATACTTGCTCATTAAACCCTTACCCCATTTAGTAACTATATATAAATAATAAAATGAAATGGGTTGGTGCATTTTCATCTCTACTCACATAATATTAAAGATGAAGGGATGAATATTCCTGATAAAAAGGACATGCTTAGCTTTTTGTCCATTGTTTTTTTTGAAAAATATACTGAATGATGCATAATGTACTACTTTTTTTAGACATACAGTGTACATGAGCAAACAATATAGCAAAAAGAATAAGAAAACTCTTGATTTGGTTAATTGCTGTGATTTTACTCATTCTTCCCAGCAAAAGATATATTTTGGTGTGTAGCTTGCGTCAACCTGATCAATTGCCTCATGATTCAATCTGAGAGCTTCTCAATATCATGCGTTTGTGAACATGTAGAATATTATCAATGATACAAATATATTTTAGGATTTAAATTTTAATAAGCAGCGCCTGTAGCTCAGTGGATAGAGCGTCTGTTTCCTAAGCAGAAAGTCGTAGGTTCGACCCCTACCTGGCGCGATTAGATAATAATTTTTACTTGTGTTTTTTAGGTGAAATTTATCAATGTTAAATTTTGTTTCACATTGATTTATGTCAAACTGAAAACATTAAATAATCATCCACCTTTTGTTTTTTACGTGAAATTTGTCAAATCTTAAATTCTGTTTCACGTTAATTTATATCAAACTGAAAAACACGAAATAATCCTCGGAAAAACTAATTAGGTTTTTACATTCTAATGACAAGAAGAGGGCCGAGTAAAAGTTGAACAAGGCCACAGCACTGTATATATACATTGAGGTAAAAAAAATGGTCAAGTTTCATTGGATATTACATCCTATCAAACGATAGTTCCCTGCATGAGGTTCGAGATTTTCACATCGACATTGTGTCGAAATCTTATTTTGATTTTTTCCACGCGTCAAAATCCTACTGCACGTCGTCCGTATCTTGTCTGATTATGATAGACTTCCCCAGTTTTCACGTCCCAACATTTACCTCTGTAGAATGCAAGCAAAAGAAACCCCTGCAGGCAAAAACAAGATTCAGACAAGCTCGAAGCAGTGGGGTTCGCAGAGGCACTCGATGGCATGCATCAGTTTCCTCCTCGGCCCAACCGCCTCAGTCCCCATTTCTTTAAGCTTCTGCATTGTAAGATTCGCGAGCTGAAATCTTCCAACCTTTCTCATCTCAAAAACTTTGACGAAACGATCGAGTCCAAGAGACACCAGCCACTTCTCCAATCCTCCTGCCTTCTTCAGCTTTCTTTCTAGATGAGATGCCCTCATCCTTAGATTCAGAAATGAGGTGCTATGAGTAAATGTCTTCATTCCCTTTCTACTACGGCAATGGCTAAGAGGTGGAGGATTGTCTGAAGTGGTCCTATGTGATACACTTGATGGCTTTTCGGGATCTAAATTGGGTTCGGAAAGAAGCATAACTGGAGAAGGTTGAATAGCTTTTTCCGGGGATGACCCGCATTTCTCTGGTTCGTGAACTGATTGGTTTGAGGCAGAGTTTGCTGAAGGACTTTGAATCTTGGAATTAGTTTTTCTAGGTGACTGGGAGTTGATGGTGTTTATTGGATTTTCTTGTAGCTGACCCTCCCCTAAACTGGGCACTGCTAAGTGCTTCTTATTAGGCAATGGTGGAATTATGATTGTGATTCTCTGTTTCTTGACCACCATCCAATCTGCGTCTTCAGGTGGATCGGTTTTGGGAGAATTTTGATTTTGATGCTTCTTTCCAGAGGCCCCATGGTTCTGTCTCTGTTTTGCCTTCACCATTAGTTGTATTTCTGCATGAATCAGTGACAGGAAACAAAGTGAACCCGTTCAGAAAAGGGAACTTCCAACTCTCTCTTGGGCCAATTTTGATTTAAACAGAGATATTCAAGTTAAAAAATGCCCTTACACTCGTGTCGTCTGATGCTAGTGGAAAAATAGACAAATAAAGCACCCTTGCAACTACATGTTAACCTTGCAATATTCATTGGAGCCAAACAAATAGAGGCCATCTTTTTCCATTCAGTATTAGTATTCCTAGATGCTTCATTTCATCCTATCTCTAGATGCTTCATTTCATTCTATTCAAGTTTTCTGTGAAAGTTTCATCCACAGTCAAAAGCCAACTCCATTTGTTAGAACAACTCTTGAGTCACTGCACCTAGCCTTTATCTTTTTATATTTTTGAACCTAGAAGACCCACATTAATGTAGTAAACTAAGAGCTAGCTCTAGGTTCGAATGAAAGTTTACCCCTGTGTTTACACCCAACATCTTACCTTCAGATTTTTATTTTTATTTTTTACGAGGAAATATCTGGCATAACAATCAACAATGCTAGAATAACCTAAGGAATTCTGGAGAAGTGACAGCTTCTAAAATCTCAGGATACTAATTTTCGATGTCAATCCATTTATCTGATAATTGATCGACTTCCTGTTCATCTTGAAATCACAATAACAAATTTAAATCTCACCAAAAATTAGAATCATTTATAGTTCATCAATTCATCGGTCTTAATTAACAAGATTCACTCAACTAGCTTAATCCAGCGTAACCTAAACACCGAAACTACTAAGCAATAGAAAAACAGTCAGCTAACACGAAGAGTTTCAAATTTTCTCCATTGACATGAATGTGACTATTCGAAATTGTAAATGTGATTAATTATCAACTGATAACTCTCAAATCATTTTTCGCAAAGACTATAATTCTCCATTCCGAACATCATCCTAGTAACAGAAGCAATTAGGGCAAATCAATTCGAGCTTAGCAAATTGCAATCCGTCGTCACTTTCTCTGTCAGCTAAATCCCCCTCAAAGAGATGTCAGAAATCTTAAATGCATCTATTAGGAGCTCTCCAATCAAGATATTGAAATAAAAGCATCGTTATCGATTTTTTGCACATCCGACAGTGGCGTGATTGAAGGAGGAGATAGCAAACCTGATCAATCTTCACAAGTAAGATACTCGGAATCAGAGATAACCGAGAATTCGACGAGCTACCGTGAAATCGCCGCTTCTATCTCTCGATTGTGTCGTTCAATTGATTACTAAACAGACCTTCATAATTATAAAAGTTGTGCGAATAGAAAAACTTTTGACAAGACTACTCAAGCCGGACTCTACTGAGTTCAATTTTCCAATTTTTCTTTATTTTTAACTAAAAATCCAAATTATTTATATAACATGTATAAATAAATATGTAATTTAGTAATAATATGTTTATGTGAAAGTATAAATCACACTGAGTCCAATAAAGTTAAACTCCATAAGTCCTTGCCAGTCTATTCATTTCAGCACATCGAAACTCGAGGCATACTCGAACTTGATTGGCAACAAATCAAATTTAAATTATTTTCCAATTCAATACTGAATAGTTCGCAAGTTAATTTACTCGCCCCAAACTTAGAGATACACTTAACTTAGTATGTAATATTAAATCCAAAACCCCCAGAAAAGTTCTCGCTATAACTCGAAAGTCGGACTTATAACTTGCACCCAAAAGAGGGACTTATACAATATGTATTTTGGTATCTCATATCGATATATGGAAAATATCACCATAGTTAAAGAAAGAATCATAATCAAGATAAAACATAAGAAGTTTGATGTACAATACATCTTTATAAATTCCCGACGTTGTCCATCCACCTTTGTCCAATTCTACACGTACTTTCATCGTTCGAGATTGTTGTCAGAATCACCTTTTGCGAACATCTTCAAGTGCCGGTTTCGGGCTAACTCGTGAGCCAAACTCCTTTCTTGCGTGGGATAAAATATTTTTGAATGCTCAACTAATTCGTGGGCTAGCTCGTGTACGAGCACATAGTAGACGGTTTGTACAAGAAGAAAAGAATCTTCATTTTTTCTCAATTATTTTCCTGACAACCTAATCCATATTAGTTAGCGGCGATCTGTGAGGCCATCCATAGATACTCCATCTTGTGTTGACTTCATCAAAAACCTTCGTTTCTCTCTCTAGAATTCTCTGCACTGGAACGATGACGACGGCGCCGATGAAGGTTTTCGCCGCTCTCCTCTTCGCGCTGTGTCTGGTTGTACCTTTGATTTCCGCCACCGCAGCTGACATTAAGTATTGCGGTATGCTCTGTCGTCTTTTTTCCAGCGATTTTAGTTTCGTCGTTCCGTCTGGTAACTTTGATTAATCGATCGATTTACTTAGAGATTTTTGCTTTTCCATTTTTTTCGGATTTCGGAATTGATATTCGGACCTGTTTTCTAAATTTTGGATGTATTATTTGTGTTATTTGTTTTTGCACTTTGATTTTGCCGGTTAGGGTTTAGTTGATCGTTTTTGCTTTTATGCTGATTGCCCTGAAAGTCAATTCAATTGGGGATGCTGAGTTTGTGATTATGTTTAACTATTTCTTTCGAAGCTCCTCAAAAAAATGTTTTGTTTCGAAGAGTATGATCCTTACGGCATCTGCCTGTAACTAACTAACTAACTTCTTGCTGGGTTTCAAATTCCAATTGGACTGCTTTTCAGTTAGTTGATGTAGAGAGTGAAAGAGAGAGTAGGGAGGAAAGAGGATATCACAATAGAATTGCGTACTTATAAAAATGTTTGCCTTCAAGCTGAAGTTATTCAGTCTCCGGTTTTTACATCGATGAACCAGTATACGGTTAAGCCCTAAGGTGTATAGTTGCTAATTTGTCCTGTGTGCATACTTCGTGTTCATTTATGTATCGTGTATATGATTGATGTCCCGTATTATAGTTTTATGTAATAAGTCTACCAATTTCTGTCCATTGATCATTTGCCTTTGTTTTTCGGGGAAACTATGTCTTTTTTCTCTGATAACATATGCTCCTGTAATGGATATTCAAGTATACCTTCTTTCTCAGATCCTTTTTTGGGTGATGAATTGCAGATAAGAAGGCTAACTATATTGTCAAGGTCAACAAACTCGACATAAATCCATATCCAATTTCCAGAAACAAAGAGACTACCTTTGCGATTTCGGCAACCACAGGTAAATTCCCTTTTCTCTTTGCCTTCAGTTTTGTCATGGTGTATTTACTGTGATAAACATTACATCGGGTCCTGGTTTTCCAATAGTAATATTTGTATGGCCTTTGCTATAGAGAACATGGAGATGGGACATCTTTTTTCTTGCTATAACTTTAGGGTCATGCATATATTGATTTTAGAATATAGAGTAATTTTGGATGCTGCACGGTTGAAATTCATGAAATAGTTCTCTGTATTCCTAATGATGTTCGATCATATATTAGACTAACCTGGACTTTTTTTTCCTTTTCAGTTTAATTGTGGTATGATCATATATGGTATAAATTGCATATATATTGTTTATCATATAGGATATATCTGAATATTGTAGTGAATTATATACACAGAAATTCCTCAACAACAAATTTTATATATATTTTTCACCAACTAAAACATTTTTGGCAATTCGCCTCTCTAAGAATTACCCATGTGACTTCAACTAAAATTCTAGTTCCTTCTTTGAGTCTTTCAATACCAGGGGCTTCATATAGTTTACATTGAGTTCAAACTTTGAGATAATAAACATTTTTGGAAATGATACGATGCAGCTGAACCAATATCTGGCGGGAAACTCGTAATTGACGTTTCATACTTCGGATTTCATATACACAGTGAGGATCATGATCTTTGTGAAGAGACTTCATGTCCGGTTGCTGTTGGTGATTTTGTGGTCTCTCACTCCCAGACATTACCTGGAATCACCCCTCCTGTGAGTCATTTACTATGTCTTTCTTCTATCTTTATCGTACTAGTTACTACACAACAACACAATGATATTCTGTCAACAGTTAGGGGTTGTGAATGAGCTTAGTCGAGTTGAGCAGGCACAATTTCGAGCTCTATAAAGCTCGATTCTTTTTTTTTCTTTTGATATCAATAAAAAACTAAAATTGTCTATGTAATATGGATGGAATCGGATTCTATAGGAAAAATCATCTCTTAGGAAATAGGAATGAATTTGAGTCATGCGATCAAATAAGATCTCCAATTAGATCTTTTCGTTTTAATTTTGATGGTTGTTTGTTTTATTTGATGCTTGAAAAGTAACCAGCTCATTTACAAAACAAACAAGCATCAAATGCTGAATAGGAAAAAATCTCAACCATAGATCTTATTGATCCTATTGGCTTATACCCATTCCTATGTCCTATATACTCTTTTTTCCCTATATGATCCACTTCATATGGATAAATATTTATATAAGTGATAGTTTTAGGGGTAAAAATGTAAACTATGTTAAGCTCGATGGTGCTCACCAGCTAAACTCTGAAGCTCGAGCTGGACACAACATACACCGAGTTGATTTCAAATTTTTTCAAGCCGATCCCCAGTAGCTAGGGAGTGAGTTTGACTCGTTTACACCCACTAGTGTCGAGGTGTCAAGATTAGCACGTGCAACTGTTTTAATGTGGTAAATGTAGAGGTGCATGGCTGCATTTGAATTCTAGAAACTTCGTAGTTGTTCTATATATAGGCACCACCTTTACATCTAAGTCGACACGAATGGCGGGGGTTGTGTAAACTGCAGGGTTCTTACTCACTGAAAATGACGATGGTGGACGGGAACAAGAAGCAGCTGACGTGCATCAATTTCGACTTCAGCATCGGTTTCTTAGCAGATGAGAACTCCGTTGCGGCTATCTAAACGGAGGACACTGTTTTCTGTACTCCTCCCATGTCTTGAGACTAGTATGTACAGACACCTTTCTTATATGTAAGTGCTTTGTGTCAAGACTGCTTGTATTTGTATTTATGCTCGCAATGAAGACTTCTTAAGCCACGTTATTAGACGTAATCTTGTTTGCTTGATATGATAGTCCTGGTAGGCAGTGAGGGTCATTTGAGCCTAAGTTGACGAATTCCATTAAGAAATGTGGAGAATTAGGTCGTAAATGAGCTGAATTATTCGTATCACGACTTGATAAAAATCTCATTTTAGTTTGTCTAACAAAGTTCGTACACGGAATGAATGAGTCAAACTTGACTTGAGGATGACAGAGACTTGGCCTATGAGCTCGTGAGCAACTCATGGCTAAAATTAATATTAAATATCATGTTATTAACTTTGTAGAAATTTTTCTTTTAAATTTGAAATGATTGTGATAAGTATAATAAATCTTTTGATTAACTTTGTTGAGGAGATTAAGAATGAATATGACAACATATGATATACTTTTTGGTTTCAAATAATTCATCTTTTAAAGAAAATGATTATTTAAAATTATAAAGTTTATTAGAGTTGGATTAAGTTTACGAATCTCAGAGTATTTGATAATAAAAACTCAGGTTCGTAAATGTTTGCCTGATTGCGTACCCAAAACCAACATTTGAAGATTTCAAGAAATGGGAATCACACAAATTGTAGAAATAGTCGAGAATTAATGAGAATGGAATGATGAAAGCCAATTATTATTGTAGGGCATGAAAAGTTAGGTACTCTGTGGATGTACTTATCTTGATTGGGAATTTTGCAGTTAGTTGAGATTGAAATAAATCCAAACAATGTGGACAATAACAACACTAAATTGTTGAATTTATTACATAAATCTTTGTGGGGTTTTGTCCAAATCCTTCTTTTTCAACCTCATTTTTTTAGCCGCGCATTAGGCCTTTGCTTTCCTAATCAACAATAAATTCTCACTGTGATTATCGAAAACGGGCCCATTTCCATTACTTTTTAGTGCATTTTATTGCTTTGTAGAATTGAAATTATGGTGATTACTTTGGAGAATATGAATCTCTATGCTCTATACATTCAAAACAATTTCATTAATCCATCAAAACTTGTTGATTTTGGATCACCTACAAGGCCTTCATACAGTTAGAAAAATAAACTCTAATCCTAATCAAAGTAAGAAATTATAAATCTGTAACCTAAGAATTTCATAAATCTAATCGATGAAGAAACAAATCAAAAGATTTGGATTTGATCAAACTAAAATACTAAAAGACTTACTTAAACTAACCTTGCATTAGGATTGATCAAATTTTCTGTTGAATTCAGAGTTTTAGCCGGTCCGTATATTTGAGTATTAAACACATGGTATTCTCCTCAAGCTCAATAGATCATCATCCCTATATTTTATTGTCGTGGACAATATATCAATTGTTTTATTACAAATTTGAGTTGAAATTATTGATGATAAAAGATTTGAGTATATTCTGTTCATATTAAAGAAAAAGTAAAAGCTCTTGTCTGTTCGGTAAAGAAATAAATAGGGTAAAAACCTTGTGTGATTGTGATTCCCAACCACCAATTAATTAATCGAAGTTGGTGAAATTCAAAGTAAAAGATGCTCTGTTTAGAGAGTTAATCCAAAATTATGCTTTCTAGGATTGGATCTTTTTGTTTTTTGACAAAATTTGGGATATGCTAAAATAATTATGTATTTTCATAAGAATTGTTTACTTAATCTTCTTAATTCTTTTTAATTTTCTCTGTACGTGATTTGATTTAACTTTTATAATATGCTCACCAAGAGCTTCGAATTTCGACCCCAATTAATTTCACAACTGGGGAAGATTAATCTAAATTCGACTTAAATGATTTTTCATGGATATGTAAGTATTTTATTTGTATTTATTCAGTGGAATTAGTGTAAAAAATTTTGCACTACGCCATAAGTTACAAATATTATGTTAGTGCTATATTCAATTCGTATTTCTGAAAAAATATATTCAATTAGTAAATTTGTCTTGGTAATTAAGAGACGTTACCACACGAGTTGGGCTAAATTAATGGTTAATCACTCATGATTAGCACCTTTTGAACATTGATAATCACTCCTCTAAAAACATTAATTATTGCTAATTCGTAACCGATTACGTTAGGTTAAGAAGAGTTTTTTCAATTATGTTAAGATGAATAGTGGGGGCATAATTAAGACAAATAATCCTAAAGTTGAGACCTAACAACTAATTGGGACAACTTCAAATCTTCAAATGATATCAATTGGAACACAGCCAAATTATTTATAATAGGATATTTAAGTGAACTTTATTATATATAATTTTGGAAAACTCCCGAAAATGTTTTCAAATGATATTAATTGGGACATTGCCAAATGAATTTGGTTAATAATGCAATGTGAACATACCCAAATAGGAAAGGGGAGAAATTAACAAAAATACTATTTCAAACTACATAATCATTTTAATAAAGGAAAATTATACAATTATATCCCGAAATATAGTCAATTATGCAATTATATCTCAAATTATTTTCGTAATGCAATTATATCCAAAATTTTCATTTATATAATTATATCCTCGTTAGTGGACACCGCAAAAAATGTGTTTACGTGAATGTTAAACACCATGTTTTCGGTGACACGATCATCAATTGTGTTCCAACGAAACAAAATAACGCCATTTTCTCATTATTCATAAACTTTGTGATCAAAATTACCTTTTCATTTTACCACTAATAAACGACGATGTTTCTAAATAATGAAAAACGATGTTATTTTGCTTCGTTGGCAACACAACTTGTGGCAGCGTCATTGAAAACGTGGCGTTTAACGATCATGTAAACACATTCTTTTTACAATGTCAACTATCGAAGATATATTTACATAACAATTGAAACTCCGAGATACAATTGTATAATAAAAAAAAATTGTGATAGAATTACATAATTTCTCAAAAATAAAAAATAAAATTATGACATGTATAATTGAAAGGTTGATGGCGATAATAATGAATAATGATGGAACGCAAATTCCACTTGTACAAGCTAAGCCAGCCTTGAATACAACGTACCACCCGCAAAATCCCGTACGCCGCGCCTCCAACCACAATTATAGTCCCGAGTCATTATCCGACGTGGAAATCGGTTTGACTCGCCATCAACGGCTCGCCATCGTCCGTCCGATCGTCTTGCCCAACCAGCATGTTCTGACAGCTCACGGTCGACGGTTGG
>AYJT01092364.1:0-14262 GCA_001278415.1 Ocimum tenuiflorum | reverse complement strand
GGTTTTAAGATGTTGAGGCATGGGTGATGTGCTGTGAGGAGCGATGGTAAGGGATGGTGGAGTGGTGGTGGAGACAGACACCGATGGACGGCGATTGAGGAAGACGACGAGCAACCAGACGGAGGGAGACTAGAACCCTAAAGAATGTATTGGAATCCTACGAGAGAGGATACTTTTCCTGCGACTCGAGTCAGAGCACCCAAATTGTACTAATCCATAAAGAAAAGTGTGTTAATGTGTGAATGAGTTGTTACAGCTAAGATCGAACCAAACATTAAAAAATTAAGTCGGGTTTCAACAACAAGAAGTAAACTAAATAGTCTTAAATTAACAGTTCAATTTTGGATAAAACCGATATTTTATTTTACATAATTCTTTGCTATTTAATCACAATTAAAGAAAACACCTAAACTATACAATAAATTATGAAGAAAAATGAAATGATTTTCATAACTTTCAATCTTATTTATTGAAAAATATCAAAAAATGGAATTTGTCTTCAAGAGCATTAAAGTTATAATTGATGCGATTCTATGTATAATAAATTAGTAAATAAAATCTCTGATATAAAAAAAATTATGAATAAATAAATAAAGCTGGATCAATCTGTTTTGGTCAAAATACTATCGGTCTAAAATAAATTATATATTAGTGTTCGAATGTTAAATATAACCGAAATTGGATAAAAACAACAAAGTCATATCCGTAATTGGCTTGATTTGCCTAGACATATCTACAGACCTCAACATATAGAAAAATATGTTGGCCAAACCCGTCATGAATTATTACTCTCCGTCTATCTACTAGAGGCATTCACGATCTAATTTAAGTTATTGTTCCAAATTCCTGATTCAACGATCAAAATACAGACTTATAATTGAAGTGTATGTTATAAATTAAGTAATGATTTTGAACCATGAAACAGTGGTTCGAAAGATTTTCCATTTCTATTTCTATTTATTGTAATTTGAAATTTGGTATTTGACGTATTAATATTACACACAATTTGACAAGGAGCAGTTTCCATGGAAAAATTTAGTAGTCTGAGATGTCCGATGTCTCGTCTTCTTTTGTTACATAGGTACATTATTCTAATAAGCTATTGTATATATTTATGTGCTTTCCGAAGCTTAATTTACATGATAAGAATATATGCAAAACACCCAAGAAAAAACATAAGCAAATATATTTCTTTTATGTTTATACATTAATTTCTACTTCCAAAATAATTACGTTGAAATGAAGGACCATATTACTGATTTTATGTTAAACTAGCTTTATACCTGCACATTGTACGGTATAACGCGATAACTTATTCAGATATATGTAATTAATAAAATTATATTTATCTATTTATACTTTTAAATTATCATCAAAAAAACATATTGAATTTTGTCTCATAAGATTATTGGTGTAACAATGTATTATAAATTCTCATCAATATAAATGGATTTTATATTGATATATATGTGTGTGTATGCATAGTTTTAACAATAAATTCAAGATTTTCATTCTTAAACATATAAAAGGCAAATAAAATGCGATCACTGATATATATTACTAAATAAGACAGGAAAAAAATGATGTTAGTGACATAGTATTTCTGATAAATTTATGATCATATGCATTTGATATGATGGTTTAAACATATTTTTAATATTTGATAAAAAATTTTCATCAATATTATAAATATAATTATACTGTAAGTTGAGATAATTTTTTTTTATCTTAACTTAAATGATATATTACACAATGCAGAATTTTACTATTATTACTTATTGCATAAAGATACATTATAATAAAATTGTTAAAAGAAATAAATAATATTTATGATATAATGTTTTTTGGGAGGGAAAACGATGATGATGTAATTTTTTTATAGAAAAAATAATAAATATGTGTATTTTGATGATTATTTTTATTATTCGTGTATATAATTTAAAAGAAGGTAAAGAGAGCATTAAATTAAGATAAACTGAAAAAATATATAAAAAGCCTACCACCCTCCATCTTATGACTCTTATAATTTATACAAATTGAAAACGTGGGCCTGCAATAGATTAAGTCTAGAATTTCCTCATAACAAAAATGAAAAAGAAAAAAAAAATCTGAAACAGTAAGTGGCGGGACAATTTTCCCGAGCTTTTATAGATAATAGATAATAGATTTGACACACATTACATGTTTTCGGGCAACCTTATAAAAAGTTTATCATCGCGGGATTGAGATCTCCTATTGTGGGAAAATGCACAGTAGGAAATATTGTGCAGATCATCAGGTTCATTTATTTGTACATTTTTTTCATTTTTTTGGGAGGATTTTGGAGGGTGTAAATCTGCACAATGCACAACATCTCCGGCTGTATTGTGCACAACATCCCCTGCTATGCATTTTGTCGGGGCAGGGGATCTCAATCTATCATTGGGCATCTATGATAATTTATCGAGCATAGTGCATTGATTTTTCCCAAAATTTTTATCGCTAGCCCATTCAAAACTACTATTATATTAACATAATTCAAATAAAATCTTGCTCCATAGTGGTTAATCTCTATTGAAATTTTTTATAAAGGATGCAAATCTCTAATGTTGTGAAGTTGAATTCTACATTTCATTTGAAAAACCATTGTTTAAATTGTAGATAATAACTATATTGAGCGGGACAACTTTTTTTCAACCATTAATCCATTATATAAATATATAAATTTTCCAGGGCACATTTTAACACCAGAAATCATATAAAAGCACAAATAATTCAAAGTATGTTCGTTTCACATTATAATAGCTTGCTATTATAGCATTTTTTCACTTAAACTATCTTTTGTCGGGCCAGATTCTAAATGAAAAGGCCCACTAGGTATTGGTAATTTAAGCATTGTGTTAGAATGTATTTTAGAACCCACTATGATTTTTTCGCTTAGCCCAAGTACATGTTCTTTTTTTTTTTTCAACAACTTGAGAATATTATTTAATTTGGCTTAGTAGTACCTTCATTCTTTTTGCCATTTTTACAAAAATATTCGATATTACTACTTTAACCATAATTCAAACTATGAAGTTTGTATAAGATGAAAGTACTCTAATTTGCATCAATCTACTACACCGTGTATCATTTTCTTAAATAGAGTAAGCGTATCATTTCAACGATTCAAATATTTTATTTATATAACAAACTTTAGTTATATTTAAAAAAGATTAAATAATTGAAAGAGTATTGATATAAAAAAAATTATAGTTTTGGTCAAAATTAGATAAAAATTGTTTTCGGCTCATATTGGCATTTCTTACTTCAATTTTATGCGTAAACTTATTCTCATTGTAAAAAGAAAAGTATAATATTATACAATATCTCACCGTAATATCCCTACTATAATTCGAACTAGAACTTAGGAAAATTGTTTGACCACTTATACTTCAAGATGGCACACAAACTTGTCCTTATACTATTGATTATTGTAATGCACAAATATGATGTAATAACAATTATATAAAACAAAATCTTCATTGCCCCTGAAATCTTAGCATACTAGAACAGAACAAAAGGATGAAAGTTTCGTCCTTTTTTCCTGAACACCGACTTTGTAAATCTTTGCATTTATCAATATTTTACTAAAATATAGAAAAATCTGCATTCCATCCAGCACATCATGAATATATCAAAACGTCACTAATAATGTAACAAAAATTATCTGATCCCTTGAGTTTGAACTTGTTTATTTGCATACGTATTAAATCAATTTTCGTCACATTCTTTTTTGTTCAATGAAATTACTATTTATGATGTATGAACTCAACCATGACGTGCTTTTCTGGGCGCGCCTGCTAAAGTGTTTCACATTTTTCTTGAAGTATTGTACATACATAATAAAAAGCCAGTATTATTTAAGATTAAAAAAAAAACTGTTGTGTTTTAGCATTATAGATAGGTAAATGAAGTATCAGTATTATTCAAAATAACAATAAAAAAGGGGTGCTTTTTGGGCGCGCCTGATAAAATGTTTCGCGGTTTTCTTCTAGTATTATACAGCAGATAAAAAAGAAAATCAATATTAGTATTGTTTAAATAGGAAAATGATTGTCTTTCGGTACCATAATAGAAAATCAAAAGTGAAATTATCTAAATAAAAAAATTGGCCCATGCAGGTCTCGAACCTGCGACCTTCGCGTTATTAGCACGACGCTCTAACCAGCTGAGCTAATAGGCCACTTTATTAATTGGCTTTAGCCCAATAATTATCATATTTTATATTGAAAACTAAATTGGGTTAGATAGGGTTGTAATCAAATATGAAGTGTTTATTAGGTAATAAATGATAATCAATAGTATCCATCAAATTTTGAGATTTAATGGTCGAGATTTGAGCAATTAAAATTATGCATAATCTAATACGAAAATGTACAATTCATTTTCTCGAATAATCTCATCCCTTGATTGCTGAAAATATACGGTTATGATACATTATCATTTATCATCCAATTATGCATTATCAATAACACCCAGGTCAGGTACTATCAAATTGAATAGTGATCATGGAGAAAAAAGTTCTTGCACATTCCATATAGAAGATTGGAAGAAGAAATGGTGGACGACAATTTTCATGGGTTAATACCACAAAGCATACAATTTTAATTGATTAGTAATTTCGACGTTAAGCATTAAATAAAATCATATTTTATGCCGATCGGAAACAACTATGCACGCTATTCACATATCTAATTAACATAACAAAAAAAAAAGAACAATAAATATGTTAAATAATTTAGAATATAATCTATCTATATATTAAATGAATACCCCTCCATCGCTCATCTTTTTTCTCCTCAAAATACTTATCATAAATAATTTTCATATAAATATGGGATATTTGCATAGTGAGGTATATTGAACATCATCTCTCATAGAGTAAGTTCTTATCAATTACTATTAATCATATATTCAATAAATATATGTTGTGCGTTGATTATATGTTTAGTAAAACAATTATTTAACACCACATGGGTTGCAAACTTGCAAGAGGTATAAATAATCCGTCCTCCACTTTGCTTTAGAAAAACAAATTACATGGATTAATGATGACGTTTACATAATGATAAATGCAGCTATGTCTATACAATATCTATCTAACTAATAATATATAAAGTTAATACCCTAGAGAGACTTCAATTTCCTTTTTTTTTTTTTTAAAGAAAAAAACAATTCTTCGCCAAAGAGGGAATTTCATCCCCTCTTAGTTGCACCACAATGATAATTATTATTAAATTAATTAATACAAAAAGTTGTTATGTGCAACGACTTAGCATAATGAACGGGCTAATTATTTATTGCTCTGTATTGATAAATTAACATTGATATGATCAATGATGATAACAAGCCACGGTGACATTGGTAAAACCTTAAAACATATAAAATGTTACGAGGAAAAAAAAAAGTTTAGAACATGGAATAAAAATTCGGTCCAGGACAATGCTTCAAAACACATACTAGGGATACGTCTATCATTGGTGATCAATTTCGTTGCCCTCTATTCTTCAGCTTTCAAGCAGAGAAAAGGCACTGTCGTATAACTTGATAATAGAAAGTTTTGCGGGATGAAAAACAAATTTTATTTCGCCCCACAACTCTAGTGGCAAGCCAGAAACAATCGATGTATACGAAGTCAAATCCGTCTATTTATTTAAAATAGCTTTCACTCAAAATTCTTCGACACATTCCATTACCAACGGAATAGCAAGCTAAGGGCTAAAGCCGAAAAGGCAAAAAGATGGATCAACGTAAACATAAAAAAGTCAAAAGAAGTGAAACTCCAACCAAAACCATGTTTTGACTACAAAGATATCCTTATCTTTGTGAAACACCAAGAGATATTTCATTTTTAATATCCATCCATTTCGTCTCTCTCTATGTATGTGTATATATACATACATGAATGTAATTATATGCAAATCAACTTTAAATGCAAACGAAACACGTTTCTCGGCCGTTTAATTCTGTGAGGTTACCAACGTTAATATATGTGATAATTTCTATTTGGAAAAAGTTCCAATAATCATTCATGAATACAATATTTTTCCTAATAAAAATTAGTTCTACAACAGTAGTAAAAAGGAATTCTCTTTTATCTTAGTGTCATCGAAATAAATGTAAAAGGCTTATTTTCAATATCTAATTACTTTTTTATCAATTAAAAGAGGTCTCACTGTCAATCAAAGCAACTAAAAGAGCGAAGGTGATAACACAAAAAGAATTATATTATTGAAGAAAAAACAACTCCTCGGAGTGACCAACCTACATGTCTATTGAACTTGGTTATTGAGTTTCATTCACCCATACAAAACCGACTTGTAAGGGTGGGATACCCTCATTTCTATAAACTAATACAGACCTCGATCTCCAGTCGATATGGGACAACTTTAACATGCACCCTCACGTGCAACGTAGAACTATATCCCAAATTGCTCCTTACAACCAATAATTTTGGGTGGCACCCATCATCCTATATCTCAAACCGCTGCTTACAACCAACGATTTTGGGTGGCACCTATCATTGTACTGATCATCTCTGATACCATATTAAACTTGATTATTGAGCTTCATTCACTCCTACAAAATTGGCTTGTAAGGGTGGGATACCCTCGGTTCTATAAACTAACACATGTCTCGATCTCCAGTCGATGGGGGACAACTTTAACAATGTCTAAAATCGGCGGCATAGGCTTTGCGAGAAATGTGATATACCAGTTTATGTTGTCCTTTTAAAATTGCTATCATATTACTCTGCAACAGATTAATGCAGTCTTGCGATATCCATTGTCACTCCAATTTCTTTAGTAAGAATTCAATCATATGATGTACTCTTATTCTCATTTGAAACACAATACCCTACAAATGTTAGAGCATGAAAATACTACACTGCCAGAAAGGTTGTTGTGCTCAATTTATTGGTCAGGGATTATCAGTGAAAAATTAAACAATAAAATTAAGATCCTAATACTTTAAAACTTATATTATAAACCTAACGTTCCAGACTAGTGTTAATGACTTCTGAAACCTTCCGAAGACATGCAACAAATATGGGAAGAATGTAAGTAACATTCAGAATATTCCGGAGAAATGCCGAAGTCCTGAGAAGTCCCGATACCCAACCAAAAGCTTCCAGAAGACGTTGTAGAATATTATGGAAGGCAATGGAAGGTTGCAGATTCTTGTGGATCCGTGTACACTATTGTAGAATCTCTTAAGACTTTTAGAATGTCCTATTATAACCTATAAAAAGGGACCTTTTCCTTCATTTGTAATCATCATAAGTTTGCTTGACAATTAGGGCATGGAATACAAGATTGCTTAAATTTCTCGCGCAACAAATTTAAGCAATGCATATTAAAAATCATAACTCCAACTAAAATCATTTAATAAGTCATAACTAGTAGTATCTAAATCCCCATCTCTCACTAAATTGTTATAATATCTTGTTGAATGGCATGTCTACGGATCTTGAAATACCCTCTGTGACCCCAATTTGGATGATATGAGTTTTGATCTATGTAGTAATCTTCATTCCTACTTGAAACTATAGGGTTAGGGCATGGAATACAGTATTGCTAGAAAGAATTGCCGACAAGGCTCCTTCGTAAACGACATCCTGAGAAACACAATATCATCAGTGAAAAATTAAACAAAAAAATTAAGATATTAATACTTTAAAACTTACCTCATAAACCCAATGTGTCAGCCTACAACCAAGTAGGATAGAACATCCAGCGGCTGAATTTCCAAATAAGTTGGAACCAAACTCAAGTCATTGATCCTTTCAAAATGTTCAATATAAATTTTATCATGATGAAATGTGTCAAAAAAATAAATATTAATCATAAATAATAAAAACTAATTTAAAAGAAAAGAAAGGTACTTGCTACAATTAAGTTGGGTTTTTCTTTCCATTTTCTGATATCTATCCACAAATAGATATCATTTTGCCCGACTCCAAATTTTAACATAGATAGAGACGTTCAAAAATGAATTAAGCCAACCCGCGCTTGACACAGGTTTAGTCCATCATACGCAATAGGGGATACTTCTCATGTAGAGAGTTTATGAGTTCTTGAACTGATGCTTCACAAGCAGATTCGATCTTCTCTAGTTTTTCGGTCGCATCAAACGCATAACGTGATGCTAAATGATAATATAATTCAAAATATAGAAAGGTGACAATATATAAAGAGTGAATTGTTGAACATGTATATTTCACAAAGGAAATGGTGAGAGCTGTTCATAAGTTCTTGTTATGTAGACAGTTCATAATGACTTGGCGGGTACTTCTCATGCAGACAGTTCATAAGTTCGTTATACAGATGCTTCACTAGCATTTAGGATATTCTCCAGAATCCAAATATTAGTTAGCATGCATCGCCGCGGTGATAGCAAACGCATAACATAATAATACTAAATGAAAATATAATTAAAAATATAATAAGGGATCATGTTTTGGTTAGTTAACATTAATTCATAAGAACAATAAGATTCTATCAAAAAATAAGAGTATTGTAGGAATTCAAAATGTTGAATGATTAGATTCAACGAAGGACAGATGTCTCTGAAAATTTTGAAAAGAGAACTAATTTGTAGTCAAGAAAAACGTCAACAAATCGGAACAATTTCCACTACGAAAGCTTGATATAAATGCAGTCTTACAGCCCCAGATATTGATTTCCACCAGCCTTTCCAACCTATAATCACAGCAGAAATATCTATGTCAAACTTGGTGAATGAAGAAACAAAGAATATTCAATATACAGAAATATTTTGTATTCATAAAAGTGATACATGATACACGAGTTCTCTTCTATTTATAGAGTTTTACAACTGAGTTAGTTATAACAATATCACAACCATCTAACTACTTCTAGAATCATCTGGTACTTTCTAAATTAACTTCAACTCCTGCACGTCACTCTTGTCCATGCTGTCAACTGATCTATCCTAGCATTTTACGTCGTCGTCTGCACGTGCCATATCTTTACTTGCATGTGGAAACCCTACATCCTTCATCCTTCACCCCACCCGAGTGGGCATTGGTGGATATTTTCCATGCCTAACTTGGACATGAGAAATCGCAGCCGAGTACTAGATAAAGACTTTGTGAATGCATCCGCAAGTAGCATTTCAGAAGAAACAGATTTGAGATCAATAAAACCTGACTTGAATTGCTGTCTGACTAAATGAAAATCAATTTCTAGGTGCTTGGTTCTTTCGTAGAAGACGGGTTCGCTGTGATATGAAGGGTGGCCTGGTTGTCACACCAAAGTGGAATAGGTGCAGATGGAAATAATTGAAAATCTTTCATCAAGAATGAAATAAACATCAACTCATGAACAGTCATGCTAAGAGCACGATATTCCGCTCTCCTTCCAAGATATGAGGGATGAACCCAAAAACACGCAATATCCCGTCATTGATCGGCGAGTCAAAGGACAGGTAGCCCAATCGGCATCGCTAAAACCTTGAATCTGAATAGATGAATTAGCAGAGAAATAAATCCTTTGAGAAGGACAACCCTTTAAGAATTTGTCGTCGGAGCTGAAACAAACTGACTAAGGTAATTAACTGAGTAGGAAATGTCCGGTCTGGTGAGATTCAAGTATAATAATCTGCCAACCAATCGCCGAAACATGTCAGGACGATCAAATAAAGAGGCATTAGAAGTAGATAACCCTGAGGGAAGAGGAGTAGGTGCCGCTTTACATCCCGTGAGACCGAAATCTTTCAGTATATCCAAAATGTACTTTCTTTGATTCAGGAACATACCAGAGGAGCTGCGAGCAAGTTCCATGCCTAAGAAATATTTTGCAAAGCCCAAATCTTTGATGGTAAACTTTTGATCAACATAAGACTTGAGTGCAGTGATCTCTGAATCATCAAACCCTGTTATAAGCACATCATCAACATAAACTACAAGCACCATGAAATTAGTGGAGGAGTGTTTGAGAAAAAGACAAGCATCGTGAGGGGATTGAATAAAATCATAAGCAACTAAGGCATTAGAAAATTCAATATTCCATAGCCGTGACGCTTGCTTGAGACCATATAAATTTCAATTAAGACGACAAACTTGACCCGGAGCCGCTTTTGAGTAACCAAGAGGTGGAAGCATGTATATCTCATCATCAAGATGCCCATGAAGAAAGGCATTGTTAACATCAACTTGATGAATTGGCCAACCTTGAGAAATAACCACTGCAATAAGAATATGAACAGTAACCAGCTTAGCAACGGGCGAAAAAGAATCAGTATAGTCAAGACCGTATATTCGATTGAATCCTTTGGCCACAAGTCGAGCTTTATAGCGATCAATTGTACCATTAGCTTTGAGCTTCAATATAAATATCCATTTACATCCAATAGCTCGCTTACCAGGTGGTAGAACACACAAAGTCCACGTGTCTTAATTTCCAAAGCTAATATCTCTTTGTCAACTGCCTCCAACCAATGTGAAGTTTTAGCTTATTCAAAAGATTGCGGTTCTTGAATACTATCCACATTTGCTAGAAATTCAACATATGATGTGAGTAAACGTGGTGACAAAAATAAGGAAAGGTACGGGGAATATATGGAGAGGAGGTCTTGTGATTGTGGAGAGAAGCACAAACACTAGCTTGAGCTATGTTAACCACGTAATCTTCTTGCCAGGAAGGAGGACGTTTAGGACAAGTGCTGAAACGGGTAGGCTGAGGGTGATCTGGAACAGATGAATCAGGTAGTGAAACCGTAGGCGAAGGATCTGGTGATGATGAGTTAGAGGGATATGTATTTGAAACTTCTGCGTGGGAAATATCAGATGAGGCATAGGGGTTGTCAGTAAATAGAGTCGAGGGATCAGAAGTGCAAGGGTATGTAGGAAAATGTGTTTCAACAAAACGAACATCCCTAGAAGTGAATTTATTACCCTGGTCAATATCCCACAATGTAAACCCTTTTGTATTAGATGGACACCCAAGAAAAATGGCTTCGATTGCGCGAGGAGCAAACTTGTGTTTATGTAGGGAAGTGTTGGTGGCATAGGCAAGATATCCAAACGGCTTTAAATGTGAGTAATCATGTGAGGAACCATGTAAGACCTCAAAAGGAGACTTCCACTTGAGGAGAGAAGTGGGTAATCTATTGATCAGATAAGTAGTAGTAAGAAGAGTATAGGTCCAAAGGGACAAAGGTAACTGAGATTTGAACAAAAGAGCTCTAGCTACTTGCAGTAGATGTTTGTGTTTACGCTCCACAACCAGTTTGTTGAGGAGTGTATACACAAGTAGTTTGATGAATAATGCCATGTGACTGAAGTAAGTGTTGAAAGGCACCAAGATCCATTATCTGATCGAATGACTTTAATACTGGAAGAAAACTGATTTTTGACCATAGGAATGAATTGCTGAATGATAGAGATCGTTTGATTTTTATGAGCTAAGAGAAATTTCCACGTGGCTCTACTTTAATCATCAACCATGGTTAACATGTGTGGAGTTGAGGTAATAGTGTTGTGATGGTATGGTCCCCAAAGGTCTATGTGGAGAATCTAAAAAATGTGGACAGTAGAAGTATGACTAAGAGGAAATTGAATTCTTTGTTGTTTGGCAAGATAGCAAGCATCACACAATTGAAAAATGCTAGGCAAATCTGGTAGAATTTTATTTATGAACATAGGTACATGCTTGAGTACATCTAAAGAGGGATGCCCTAATTTATTGTGCCATAGAATAACATCGCTTAAAGACAACTGAGTAGCAGTACACGCCATAGAAGAAGGTTTACAAGAAGAAAATGAAGGAGATACAATATCAGTGGTAAGAGTAAAGAGTTTCCCTTGTATTTGCCCAGGGATGGAAAGTAAGTTATGTTTGAAAGTGGGAACAAAAAAAACATCTAATAAGGTAAAATAAGCAGAAATAGTGATGGTGCTAGTGTGAGTAACTTTGGTGAAGGAACCATCAGGCAAGCACACTAAAATGGACTGCTTAGACTCCGAAAGTGAAGTAAAAAAGGGAGGAATCACGTCACATATGATTACTAGCACCTGTGTCAAGTATCCAAGTATGCAAACCTGATGAACTAGATAAATTGTTACCACAAAAAAGAGAAAGAGAAATACCAGCTGAGTATCCAGAAAATTCCGCAGGATAAGAAGTGCTTGCTTGGGTATTTTTGCTGAAATACTTTGCAAGCTCAGTCTGGATGATGGTACCCACCGTAGAAGCAGTACTCTTAGCATCAGAATCATGTGTCGAAGTATTATCCACCATGTGAGCAACCGCTTTGAGTTTACTTTCTTTCAATCGATTATACCAATCAGGTACCCCATGAAGTTTAAATCAATCATCACGAGCATGTCCAGACTTCTTACAATAGTCACATTTGAGAAGTGATTTTTCTGCCTTTGAGAGTTTTAGTTTAAAACCAATCTATTTGCCTTTAGAACCATAAATATTGTTAGCAAAAACCCCTTCATTAGGCTGTGTTGTGTGCGTTGCCATAGCTGGCATGGTATTTTGTATGTTACGTTGCCGTTCAACACGTTGAATCATCGAATAAGCCTTCAACTGTTGGTAAATGATCTAGAACCAATATCTGACATCTGATTGCATTAAATGAGTCATTTAATCCAACCAAAAACTGCATGAGCTTCTCAGTAATTTCAAAATCAACAAACTCACCATTATTCACACGTAAACCTATCGGTATTAGTAGTAACTGACTTAGCACATCCCGCAACTCATCGAATTTGTTATAATATGTCACGACAATTTGATTTTTGATTAAGAGAGATAATATCACGTTTAAGTTGGTAGATTAACGTACCATTACTCTCGCCAAATTGCAGTGCCAATTCGTTCTAAAGGATGTAAGCTAAAGCCGAATATATGAAACTCAGCGCAATCTCTGGAGCCAGAGAGTTGAGAAGCCATGCTATAATCACGCAATCAACTCTTTTCCATGCAGAAAATTCCGGAGCATCAGACGTCGGTGTAGCATAGGCACCTTCAACAACAGTTAACTTGTCCTTAGCTCCAAGAGCTATACGCATTGAGCTTCTCCTCGCCAAATAATTGTTGCCAGTCAGTTGGAATGAAATCAGCTTCATTCCAGAATGATCGGAACTATAGAGTTGTAAAATTGATTGGAGATCAGATTGAGGAGGAGCGTGATCTAAACTTTCATCGGTTTCTGGAGGTACATCATCAATGTAGGCGGCAAATTCAGATGGATGATCACCGTGGATCTCATCGGCTTCATTGGATTCTATGCCATCGTCACGAAATTGTTCGTCTCGGAGGAGAACTGTCCATGGTGTGTGCCTAGTCTTAGGCATGCTGAAAGGTAGATCAGAGGATCGAACCACTGATACCATGAAGAAACTAAGAATATTCAATATAGAGAAATTATTTTGTATTCATAAAAGTGATACATGATACACGAGTTCTCCTCTATTTATAAAGTTTTACAACTTAGTTATAACAACATTACAACCATCTAACTACTTCTAGAATCATTTGGAACTTTCTTAACTAACTTCAACTCCTGCACGTCACTCTTGTCCATGCTGTCAACTGATTCATCCTCGCATTTTACGTCGTCGTATGCACTTGCCATATCTTTACTGGCATGTGAAAACCCTACATCCTTCAATGAAACAACAAAAATGTAACCTAAATTCCGGTAATGAAGGAGGTGAAACTACTGACAACAGAGACTGATTTGTTCAACATATGCTCCTCTTTGTACGTCTTCCTGAAATCTTGCCTGCGTATTATGAAATTCTCAAAATTAAACTGAAATTTTAAACAACAGAGAGAATAAAAAGAAGGAGGCGTACATGAAAACGAAAAAGGCATTGAGAGGCCTTTTAGGCCTTTTTGGATCCTTCTGCACTGAACCACAGACCTAAACCATAAGTAAAACATACTTCCCATGAGATTTTTCCCATACAGACTTGAAATTTCCTCCTTTCATGTCGAACTTGCAAAAACTCGATCAGAATCGTCGAAAATCGGCGGGAACACATACACAGACTTACCTAATGATGAGACCTTAGAGAGAAACACACAAAGAGATGTGCCTTTTTTAAGAGTTTTCTTTTAATATTGGAGTAAATAAAACTAGCATTGTGGCAGTGGGTTGCACGAAACATTTCATAGGTTTAAATATAAAATATATTTTACATAAATTTTAGGAATTTATATCCACTTCCCAACATTTTCTCATAAAAACAAAATTTAATTT
>AYJT01092276.1:0-11924 GCA_001278415.1 Ocimum tenuiflorum | reverse complement strand
TATATATATATGCTTCTCTGCCACAAGTTTTGAAGTAAATCAAGATTGAGAATGAAGTTCGCAATAATGATATTATGCTTGTGGCAGTTCGAGTGGGCTTGGCAACACCCGGTAGAATCTCTTGCAGTAAGGAAAGCGGCTGCGAGTTTCAAATCTCTGAATGGACTTGCCAACAAGATTAAATTGGTGTATACGATGCTAACTCTTCCTCCATGGCAGAGGTAGACAAATTATCTTGCTGATATCTTATAATTTGTCTGAAATGATTCTTATTTATCTTTCTTTATTCACAACTTTATCTGGTTTTGTTTCATTTTACAGTTTGAATCTCACGGTGAACCTGTTCTCGACAAAATACCGACACCATACCTCCTCCTGTCCAGCCTTGCCTGAGCAGATGCGAACGCAAGTCTGTTCCATGGATGAGTTGCCCTGTTACAGTGATAATGCATGCATAAACGATGAACTAGATGATATTCATTGCGAAGGCAGTTCCCAAGAATTCGACGATGAAGATTCAACAGGAGCAGCAATGAGGGAACAAGTTCGCAATTCTTGTTGCTATGATTATATTCCTGAAGAAAACGTTAACCAGCGGATAAATCGTACAGATGGTGCTCATCTTGAATCAAGTGGATGTTCAGTTGATTCTGCAATCAGAGAAGAAGATCAGCAGCGATTCTGCATCGATGACAGCTCTCCTGCCAGAATATCATTGCCATCAACTAGCTCATACGTTGCTGAAGATGCAGAGAATCCCAGATTGGTCGAATTAACTAGAGAGCCACTTAACGAACAAACAACTTCCATGGTTGACGATGAGTATCAGCTCAAGAGTCCTGATATGAGTACCCATGAAGTAGAGATTATAGATATTTTTACGCCCTCACCTGTCCTGCAAAAGATGGAAAGCAAGAAGAGAAGGCCAAATCTGTGGCCCGAGGTGATTGACTTGACCAACTCTCCCATATATGTTTAGTGTTGGAAAATATGTAATCTAGATCGTTTGAGCATGCGAGGATAGAAACCTGTCGTGTAATTTATTGTTTTTCAACATTTTTATTCAATAAGGATGATGAATGATCTATTGTTAGAAATGGCAGCTGTTTTAGTTGCATATTCACACAATTCGATCCTCTGTTCCAATTTTATTAGTAATAACTATTTCCAGTTTGGAAAACTAATTCTTTCTAAAAGGGTGTGTATGCTGGAAATACTCCATTAGTTTGGCAGTTAGACCATGCATGTAGGATGAAGATGATGGTTGCTGGTAGTTTGCAAGTTCACGTGACTACCTACCCAACTACTTCTAAGAAGATCCTTGGTATCCGACAAAACAAACATAGAAATCGACATCAACCTGTGCCCAACATATGCTACGATCGTGAATTCCAGTAAGTGTTAAGCACCTCTCTCATTAATGGGTTCGAGTTTAGTGGGAACATCATCGTGGGATTTTTTATGTAATATTGTAGTCTCTGTTTCTAGTGAATCCCAAGAAGCAGTGTGGTTATATGAAGGAATTCTACCAAGAAAATCGAAGTTAAAATAAAAGATCAGGGGCTAAACACAAGGGAAGTGTGTCAATAATTTCAATTGTTACCTGCAAAAATGCCACACTCGAACCAGAATACAACAAAGTAAATGGACAGAAAGCTAATGAACTAATACAGATGCAGAAGAGTCAGACAATCAAGGTATTTGTTCTTGCAGCAGCAGTAGCCGCTTCTGTAAGGAATCTTCTTGATCTTGCTGCTGCTGCTGTTGTGATTGGTCCTGCGACGTAGATGGTGGCAGAAGCTCATCCTGTGGACGAGTGGGATGCTGCGGCTGAGGCTGAGGCTGAGGTTCACCTTGCCAAGCCCAAACAATGTCTTGTAGGCCAGGTCGTATACCCTCATCAAACATCCTCTTATACTCCAATGTATCTCCACTGGTTTTCTTCACCTCCACCAAATGGAAGGTATTCGTGAGCACAAAGATCTCCGCGTCAATGGTCAAATACCCCTTCCTACCTTCCTTCGTTCCTTCAAACTTGAACAGCCCTGCATCCTTTTTACTTATCTTGAGCTTCAATCGCTTGGCAAGTTCTTCCATCTTAGATATGATCGCGGAAGCAGGCTTCCACGATATGAATCTAGCTTCTTTCCTTGTAGAGGGCTCCTCAAACAATCTGGACAGGTCAAATCCAGCAGATAGAGAAATGATATCAAATGCATTCAAATTCGCGAGTCTTGAAGTATCTTGTCTGTCCTCTGCTGATGTACTGCCACTGCTTTCGGCATCATGCTCTGATTTCGAGCTTAGCCCTTGTTTGAACCAAGAACTTTCCCTAATTTTAGCAATTGAAACTCTAGTAATCGGATTTGGATCCAATATTCTTGTAATCAGCCTCCTTGCTTCAGGAGTAATCCACTTAGGGCATTTAAATTCGCCCTTTCCAATCTTTCTATACATCTCCATCAAATTCGAGCTATGAAATGGAAGATATCCTGACAGCAAAACAAAAAGAATCACCCCACATGACCAGATATCGGCTTTGGTGCCATCATAGCCGTTCCTGTTTATCACTTCAGGGGCGACGTAAGCAGGGGTCCCACATGTGGTGTGAAGAAGACCATCTTGGTGCTTTGATTCTGCTAAAGCACTCAACCCAAAATCAGAAACTTTCAAATTCTCATTCTCATCCAACAATATATTTTCGGGTTTTAAATCCCGGTGGTAGACACCCCTGCTATGGCAGAAATCCACTGCATTTATTAACTGGTGAAAATATTTTCGTGCAAGATCTTCCTTTAGCTTTCCTTTGGCCACCTTGTTGAATAGCTCGCCTCCTTTAGCATATTCCATCACAAAGTATATCTTCGTCTTAGTGGCCATAACCTCGTAAAGATGAATTATGTAAGGGTGCCTGACTAATCTCATAATAGATATTTCCCTCTTGATTTGGTTTATAATCCCAACCTTGGTGATTTTCTCCTTGTCTATCATTTTAATAGCCACGCCCTGCCCAGTTTGGAGACTCCTCCCGTAATAAACTTTAGCAAATGTACCTTGGCCTAGTAATCTCCCTAATTCGTATCTCTGCATCAACACAATATTCTTACTATCCATACTGAAGCTACAAAAAGCGCTTACTACACTATTTCTCAGAGGGGTTCAACCATCGTCACCCAAAATTCTTCTCATAGTAGCTGGCATTATACCGGTTGATACGGATCTTGAATTAAAGACACTTAAGCTGTACACTGTATCTAGACTCTCATCCACGAGAAAGAATGATGATTCATAAGAGGCCAAGACTTTGTGATCCTTGGAATTACAATTCCAATTTTGCAAGAACATTTTCCGGATTCCCTGATTCTTCTTTTAGGAGAACCAGTAAGGAATAAACTGAAGTCTGGAAAGAATTCAATTGACTGCAGCACGGGTATGAAGTGGGAATTTCACGACATCAATTGGCCATAAAAGTTAAGCTTACTCTGCACAAAAATATACAGGCAGGAAACACATCAAATTGAATATTATGAAGTGTAGAAGTACACAATCCAAAAAGATCCAAGTTATGCAAGAGGTGTAAAGCGATAAAATTAATAATAATGTACCGCTATCATCATTACGGACTTATAAAAGACCATCACAACTTCAAAATTCTAACATAATGACAAATCTTGAAGACCAACTGGCTCCAAATTACACATCAATGCTTGTAGTGAAGCGAATATGCTGTAATTATAGAGCATCATAAATTAGCCATCAATCAAGAAGCATAACATCAATCAAGAAGCATAACACTCTTACAAGATTTAGAAGCTAAATCTATACTCTATTCTGTGCAAGTGTTAGTAGGCTCGGACTGCCTTACACGTTAAGAACCTAATCCGAAATTGTTAAGCTGTTGAGCCATTACATCTTTATACGTCAAATTTAAGAATTGGAGAAGCCCTCTCACTGGTGAAGATGGTTAGCTCTTAATTTCTTACATTCATATTCCATTTGTATCCTCCCCTTTTCGTTTAGAAAATTGTATGGGTGAATCAGCGTCAACAAGACACACACAGCATGCCTAGATGGCTAGACACTGATCAGGGGATTCCAAATACCAAGATTTAAGAATTCAAACCCAACTCATTATATATATATGTATATATATATATACATATATATATATATCCTATTCCAGTATCTGGAAAAGGCGAGAACTTTTTTTGGTTATTGAATAGGAACAACGAATGCCAGCTAAAAACACGAGAATAAGGTCAATACAAACGATACATAATTCACGACGCACTAACAGAAAGGAAAAGGAGGGAAAAAGAAAAAGCTCAACGCGATCGAGAAACATGGTTTACAGAAATAGAACAAAGAAAGAAGCAAATATTAGAAGAATTGAGTCAAAATTACAACTAACAATTATTATTCCGCCAAAAGCATTTGATCCTATTAGGGTCGACGAAAAGATATACAGATTATTAAAGAATCGAGAAACAATTACCTTGGTTGCTCTGTGCTTTGCTCGCCACCTAGAGAGAGAGAGAGAGAGGAGGAGGAGGAACAGGTGGCGCTCGTGATGTTGGCGGAAAGCTATATTTGTGAGTTGTGATTGTAATCAAAAGTATGAAACAAAAGAGCAAATCTTAGTTTGGTGTTTTCTTTCGCCAAGATTTTTTCATTCCGACAAATAAATAACATTTCCCTTTTTCCTTTATATTAAAATAATAATCAATTATTTCAGTTAGAGTTTACGATAAATATATGTAGAATTATTAAATCTAATGCAATTATCGACCCAGAGAAAAAAAATACCCGAAATGTATTTACCATGAATAAAAATTATAAGATATTTGTATAATGAAAAGAAATCAACTATAAGTATTAAAAAATTACAGCACAAAAAAGAAAACATTCTTCGCATAAATCGTTCTCAGATGTACTGCATTAAATATTATTTGAGGAGTTAGTATTCCAATAACTTATGTTGAACAATATATGGAGAAAAACAGGCGAATTGTGCTTTGAGGATGATTTTGACTTTTTAATTTCATGTTGAGATCTTGATCCAACTGAACATGATTCAAAAAAAAATAAAAAATAAAAACAAATAGGAAAATTCCACATTAATTCGGTGGACATTGTCACATTGTGGATTCCGCGTTATTTTAATATATTTTAATTGATAATTATTTACAAATTTTGATTGTTTTAATTTAATTTTACGGAGAGATACTATGTGATTTTATTATATTTAAATAAGTCTAAATATTTTTTTTTCATTCATTGCGAATTATTGAATATCAAAAATCAATTACATAACAATAATATTCTAAAATAATTGGTGAAAATTTATATTATATTGCCTAAATGATTTAAAACTCTTCAAAACAATTATTAATCCTAATTGAATCTAACAAATTCATATAGTATTGAAAATCTAAACTAATTAAAATATAAAAAATTACATTTGCAGAAAAAAAAAAAAAAACAAGACTTAAAGATAGATATATAACATAGAATGTAACACAAATGTATAATAGATCACATTTATTTGTATCACGCGAACATCATTTAAAGACTTATACTTCATGTCTATGATGAACAGTGTGCAAACCACCACATTATAAGAGTTTTTCCAGAAATATGTTATCTTGTAGATAATAGGTATAAACAATTACTACACACGAAGAAAATTAAAGTGTATATAGATATAGTTGATCAAATATGATATTTTCAGTGTGGTCGTGCTCGTTTTCTTTTTTATTACGAGCCATCTCACAATTGATCTAATGTGTAATTCTTTGTATTATTTTATAATATTTACATATAATTTCATCGAGAACATAGTTATCATGTATATCAACATCAGTAGAAAACTTATATTTTTATGCCATTGAACATAAAATATTGTTTACCTGACAAAATTAGTACGTTCTCACGTTAGCACCTTTTTAATAGCCTATAAGTTCTTTTTCGAGGCTCAACTGTGAAATTTCTATAATTTTTATTGGCTTGAAATTATTATAATTCTTGTTTTTCTTGAGTAAGTAAACAATATCTCGTTTTTGAATTTGATATCTCGTTTTTGAATTTTCTATTAAAGCATTTGGAAATTTTTATTGTTATATTTTTAAAAGAAGAAGAATTGAAAATTTGTGAATTAAACTTCAATCATTTTATTACGAAAAAGATTTAAATTAAGAAAAAGAAGCATTGGAGCACATTTGGGCGGGCTACGCTATATAGATCTAAAACTATTGGACCGACCTGACTCGAACCCAATTCTTGCGTCGGCCCAAATTCTAATTATATAACTTAGGATAGCGGTAGCCTGAAAATTGAAAATTCTGTATTATTTTAATATTTTCTTTGAAAACATTATTTTTGCGAACTCACTTTATCAAATATGCATATCTTTTAAAGTTTATTCATCGTATTCCAACGATTAATACACATTATAGGTATAACTAACATATGTTTTTTTCTTAAAAAAATAGTTTGGCGCCCATATGAATATTAATAAATCGCACAAAAATAATAACTTACTTTATGTTAGATTTAGAAATTAAAAATTAATTCGGATTAGATTTGATAATTTGGAACTTAAACCCAAACATGCATTTCTCCATCATGAATTCCAATAAAATAAGGATCATGTGTTTAAGCCATAAGGGACGGCCAATTTACTCTATCTTGGGAAGTTAGGTTTCACAGTTTTGAATAATTGGAGTCATGGAGGGATATTGTATTATCATATGTAATTATATTCTCTTTGGTAAGTCAACTTTGCCTTCATAAATTCAAATCAAGATTCTATGTGAGATCCTACATTAATTAGTCATTAGATTTACAAGGAAAATTAATATACAATCACAGATGATCACGTGCGCAGGCAGCAACTTACTTTTAGCTAATTACTAATAATTTTAGTTAATTCAAAATGCGGTCGAGTAAATTAATTTTTATCTTCAGTGATATAAAAAATTAATGTATCATGGATCACTAAATATACTCAATTCAAATTTCAAACTAGCTATATTCTGCGCATTACATGTAATTTACTATTATTGTTTGAATTTAGCATGGGACTATGTGACGAATCGATACTTATATATCATTTAAGACGTCCACATCCCCTGTTATACAATCGTATTACACATTGTGTTATATTACTCGACAATAATCAATAATTCAAGCAATATAACACAATGTGTAATATGATTGTGTAATAGGGGATCCGAAGTGCATTTCAGATCGTCGAGTTATATCTTTCATCTGAGAACAATAAGTGAGAAAGGAAAATATATTTGGAGTAGCATGATTAAGTTGTGAGTGAGTGAGTAAACAAAAGAACCAAGTTCATTTAAAATGTAAATCAATTTAAATTATAATAACTCTTCAAAACATTATCTAACTATAAATCAAGATGAGGTCTCCCGTTAGACCGCTTAAATCATTTAGGCGGGTTTGAATTTAAGATCCAGGGAGGATATGAGTTTGGGTTTATAATACAAAGCGGGTATGAGTTTGGGTTAGTGAAAATGAACTATTTAGATCCGCCTAAATCGTTTGGGCGATCTAACGCAAATTTTTGTCATAAATCAATTCGGTGTCCACACTATGTTTCCGGAAGAGTTGTACTAATTAAGAAAATAAGGCATGCCTAATAAATAAAATAACATAAAATTTTCAGAATTAACATTTTTATGATGAGGATTTTCTACTCATTTATCGAGTAATAAACAATGAAGTCACTCCATTGCTACATCTCCACTACAACTAACTAACAACATCTTAAATCTTAAATATAATTAATTAAGGGTGTAGAAGCTGAAATTTCTCAATCCTTACATAATTACTAGTACTTCTCATCCAATCATTCCATTTTGTTCATAATACATGACTACTTCAATTACTAGTTAAGTTGACTTCCATATATTTAAAAAAGCATAAATAAATGGCTCCAATTCTCTATTAGTTTAAATTTTCACATGACGTGCACATGATTATTCGCAATTTATGCACCAATACACATATACTATTTTATAAATATAATAAAAAAAAGTAAGTTTCTCATCATGATTTTTGACAATAACATTGGGAAAAACGTAGAAAATAGCTTAGATTTTTTGAACTAAGCGTAAAACTCCGCGTTGAATAAAAAAACACTCCAAATTTTGCAAACGACGAGAGAAGCATCAAACAACTTAAGAATTACTACAATCTGAAAAAAACATCAGACCAAACTCTCGTAATTTAAGTTTGAGTGGTCTAAAATTAACACAAAAACATCAAAACTTCAAGTCTTCAAATTCGTGATTAATAAACTGTTCAAAAAACACCACCCATCACGTATCTTGCATGTGAAACAATATATTATAGACAACACCCATTTATTATTATATCAATTTGTATCTAATCATACATATATAAACACAAACAATAGGCTCGAAACCTGAGTTTAGAAGTCATAGTTTAGATGTTAGCATTTCTCTTTCAAACTCAACTACCCTAAATTTTTCTTAAAAGCTCCTCTACCTTTCCATCAACTCCCACAAAAAAGCAACAAACGCACACATACATATATACACACACCCTAGAAAACCCTAAAAGCCAATGACAATATCCATCTCTAACTCGGAGAATTTCATGCTACACTCCATCCGAACTAGGCCTAATTTGGAGGAGTTCAGGTTGTCCTCCACCTCAAGGCGCCTTTCTCGAGATTTCCCTGTAGTAGACACGTCTTTCGATGATTACTACAGGGAAAGCAGTGTCGGGGTTCCGTTTCTTTGGGAATCGTGCCCCGGCACCCCCAAAATAAAAACCGGCATATACCCTCTTCCTCCTCTCACGCCTCCACCTTCATTCCACACTAGCCCTAGCTCGAGAAAACCCTTGAAAAAGCAATCAAGAAACAACCTCCTAATTATTCCCAAGCTAAATCTCAAGAAGCATCACATTGATCAGTCTCCCTCGTCTTCTTCGTCGTCGCCGTTAAATGAGTTGAACCGACACAGGGTTTCGAGCCCTCAGAGGATGTCGCATGATTACAGGATTGGTGCGAGGATCGAAGAGGATGAATGTGAGTCGCCGGTTTCCACCCTGTGCTTCGGAGGCGGCCGGCGTGGCGCCGCTGCGAGGTCGCCGGGATGCTCTTCAGGCATTATCAGGCTATTGCTCCGAGATTTTTCGTGATTTTTGACTTTTCTTTTAGAGATGATTTATAGACTCTGTTCTGTATCAATAAATCCGTTTTGCAGATTTTTTTGCTTTTTCTTGTAATCAGACTGGGAAATTGTAATTGCGGAGGCGAATGAAAAATCTGCATGAGCGGACGAGATCTCACTTTTCAATGACGCATAATTGCTTGATTATATTATAATTTCTAAATTTAGTTTTATTTTCAATTATCTTTTTTTTTTCTTGGAAGATAAATTTGATATGCTCTTATCTTGATCCATACGAGCACTTGGTATTTAAGTAACGTAGTGATAATTACAATTCACGATTAAGCTATTTGTTCAAAAATTTTTAAAATTTGAATATCAGTTAATCTATCAATTGGGTATGGGGCACCAAATAACTGCAAATAAGAAAGAATTCCTGAAAGCATGAGACTGACGAGGAGTTGGTAATTAAATGAGTTTTGATCTCAATTGAATAAGCTTTGAGTAAAATTAAAATTATTTTTACGCGTAGAACTTGGTGTTTGTAAACATTATTAATATTTATAAAATAATTTACTTTTTTTTAAATAAATATAAACCATCCACATTGAAATAAGTACTCAATTTGAAGTTTGAAATCAGTGCCTAATTTAAAACTCATGCTATGTAATTAACGTAGTTTTATAAATAGAATTCATGATTAAAAAAATTGTTAGAATTCAACATTTTTAATTTTTTACTAGCATCAATAAAAATAAAATTGAAGATCCATTATTCACCTCAAGCTCCATATATTCTCCTACGTCACTCTCTTTTTCTTTCGTTGTTCCCGCTTTGCTAGCATAACTGGGTTTAGCCTAGTCTGCATTACGTGCATTCTCATTAATGATGTATTATAATTATCTCAGAACTGTGTTACAATAAATATGGAAGAACAAATATCATTAAAAAGAAATATCATATGTATCTGAGAAAAATATAACAACGTAAAACTTACTGATTATATGTTATCCAACATTGTTCAAATACATATAAGATGATTTTATTTTTTCAATACTAGAAATTGAGTCGACGTTGCTTTTATAATTTTATAAACAAGAATATATGTTCATCACAATTATGATGTGAAAGAGCCACATATCGACTCAATTTTTTAGGTGACACAAAAATAACACCATTCTATGTTTACATATTTTTAAATGATTTATACATTTATTTAAGATTTTAGGTAATTTGTATTATTTTTTAACTATATAATTCAAAATTTAGAATGTAACATAATATTTTTCAATAACATTAACGCATTTAATTTGAAGTGCGAATTGCAAACGGAATTTTATGGACGCCGATTTTGACCAAAAGTAAACTGTATTATAACTTATAAAGTCGTTTCTTTAGATTTTTTCTGAGCAACAACCCACGTGTTATGGAATGCATTTAATTACCACCGCTCATGATCTGAAATAATCATCACATAATTAACTCTGCTAAAAAAATTAAATAACTTAGTCGTGGGTTTGACTTTGTAACCTTTTCCCCTGGGGAATAATAGCATGTGTCATTCTATTTCTCCATAACGAATTACCTTTTTCGTATATAATACATTCTAATTAGTATTTATAAATAAAAATATGAATTTTAAAAATTTACAAAATATAATTATGAAAATTATCTTCAATAATGAATATCAACTGAAAGTTAAATACTAAAATTATTATATATGTTAATTTGGTGGAGTAAAAATCTTGCTGAACTTCTAAAATTATCCTAAGTTATAATAAATTAATATTTTACAAAAAGAAAAATTAATAAAAATTATAAAATATTAAAAGTGGAACACCATTAGGGAGTATGAGGATCTCAAGCCTTCATGGATCCATTCAAAATTCAGCCTTTTCGTGAAAAGTTCATCAAATTTCCATTTTTTCACAATATTTCCCAATATAATAAATAATATTTTATTTTGGAATAGATAAAATTATATTTCAAACTAAAATTATATGAAAATTTTACTTCCAGTCAGATAAAATATTCTCTTTAATCATGTGTCATTAATTTAAAATTGAGTGTACTTGAGGGCAAACCACATTTCTAAATCCATAGAATTTTGCAATGTGCACACCATATGTTATTGGAAAATTCGACAAATATGTTATAATTCTAATCGATTTGTAGTGGTCCTTGATGTACCTGCACGGTACTAATTAACATGTCCTCCTTTTTAATCATGTATGCATTTAATTTGTAATTTCATTTGCTTATGTTTGTTCGATTTGTTGGTTGTACCTCGCAAAACCAAACAAACTAAATAGGCATGACAAGAAATTGAAGAAAACGTAAAACCACAACTAAATTGAAACAAGCAATCAATACACAGTTGACAAGAAATGAATAAAAAAACAGTAAACGCTCACATGAAACACGACTCTGAGTTTATTCCGAAACAAACCAAAAGCAAACCCCCTCAATTAGCTCTCCGACAGTTTTTCCTGATCTCGCCGTTGGATCCTGTGAGCGGACTAATATCACCCATTCTGATCATGGCCGCCACGAAATCACGTGCGAAAGCGTTAGGGTTCTTGCTGTAGGTCTCGACAAGGCTGTCGGTGGAGCCGCCGTTGTGGAGGATTTGATCGGAGTGCAGCAGCCCCTTCTTTTGTAGAAGGTTCTTGTAGTAAGCGTTGTCGAAGAAGGTCGGAGATTGGACGTCGAGTGGGGCCAGGTTGTTGTCGCCGACGCCGTTCCTGCTGGGGCAGCTTG
>AYJT01092261.1:0-13353 GCA_001278415.1 Ocimum tenuiflorum | reverse complement strand
GCAATCTTATTTCCATGTTCTGTTGTGCCCTAGTCAGGACAGCTTAGAACAACTTAACTGATCTCTCACATGCGATTAGATTAATTAATGTAGGTTAACTTCGTTAAAACTTGAATGAACATAGTGGGAGTAGATTGCCTAAGATCTGATATTTGTGTTATTGATTTCTCTATGATTTGTGATTTTATTTACTCACATTTAATTTCTACTTTAGTTAAATTTAATTTAATAAAACCAACTGAAAACTCTTGTCTTTTTTAAGTCAGTAGTTAGGTGTCTATGTTATACTGTAAGTTAATTAAACTTTCATAAGTAATCAACGGATTCAATATTTAAAATTTGGTCGTACATCTCACTGCTATCACTGGCCAATGCATCAGCATACAAGTTCTTTTCTAGAAGGATATGCTCGATCTTCACATCCTCAAACTTGGTCAGGTCCTCCTTCGCAAGATCCAAGTACTATTATAGGTTCGGGCTCTTGACATAGAACTCTCCAGACAACTGCTTCACAACCAATTGAGAGTCGCTTCAAACCACTAATCGTGGGATTTTAAATTTTCGCACCAGGCGAAGGCCAAGTACTAAGGCCTCGTACTCGACTTTGTTGTTTGTTACCAAGAATGCAAACTGCATTGCTTGCTCGATTATCACTCCTTTTGGCAAAATGAGCACGAGCCCTGCATCACTTATGGTTTGCTTGCTTGCTCCATTTATGAACGGTGACCACGAAAGTTCTTCGTCCATGCTGATGCTCAGTAATACTCGCTCTACCTCGAGATGAAGGTCAGTTGAAAAGTCTGCCTCAAAGTATGCCAGTATGTGTGACTTAATCATTGTCTAAGACTCGTACTCGAGCCTAAACTCGCCTAACTCCACTGCCCATTTCATCAATTTCCCAGTTAAGTCTGGTTTCACGAACAACGATCGAAGCGGGAAGGTTGTAACAACCTTGATAGGATAAGCCTCAAAGTAAGGTTTGAGTTTCCTCGACGCATTGATCAATGTCAATAGCAACTTCTCAAGTGTTGTATACCTCTTCTCTGCTCCAAAAAATATTTTGTTGACATAGTATACAGTGTGCTACCTCCCTGCATTCTCACGAACTAAAACTCCGCTAATTGCGAATTCAGAGACCGTTAGATAAAGCAGCAATTGTTTTCCCAGGCTGGGCTTCGACAATAGAGGCGGGCTTGCCAAGTATCGCTTTAACACTTCGGACGATAAATTACAAGCTTCGATCCACTCGAACTTCCCGGCCTTCTTGAGAGCCTAAAAAATAGATTGGGTCTTCTCAGAGTATTTTGCCACGAAGTGGCTGAGGGCCGTAAGTCTCCCTATTACGCGCTAAACATCTTTCTCGTCAGTAGGAGCTTTAAGGCTTTGGATAGCCTTGATCTATACAGGTCCGCGTCAATTCCTCTCTGAGTTATGAGGTAACCGAAGAATTTACTAGAGGTGACTCCGAAGACTCACTTTGTAGGATTGAGCTTCATGTTATATTCGTTCAAAATTCGAAAGGTCTTTTCGAGATGAGCAAGATTGTCTTCCAGTTCGATCAACTTCACAAGCATGTCATCAACATAGACCTCCATAGTCTTCCCAATATGTTTTTTGAACATCTTATTGACAAGCGCTGATAAGTAGAACCCTCATTCTTGAGTAAAAAAGACATGACTCGATAGCAGTATATTCCTCAATTTGGCATGAAGGACGTTTTCTCCTGGTCAGCCTCATCCATCATGATCTTATTATAACCCAAAAAATGCATCTGTGAATGACCAACATTATCCCGTGCCCGACGATGGCATCAACGAGCCTATCAATGTGAGGGAGAGGGATTAGGTCTTTTAGGCATGCTTTATTTAGGTCCGTATAATCCACAAATACACGATTTTTCCCATTCTTCTTTTTTACCACCACTTCATTTGAAAACCAATCCGGGTACACTTCTCGAATCGCTTTGATTTTTAATAACCTCGCAACATCCTCATCGATAACTTGGTTTTTCTCAGGGACTGAATGACGGCATTTCTGCTTGACTGGCTTGAATTCCAATCAAGTCCTTGTGATGCTAGTATCAATTCCAGTCATGTCCTCGTGCGACCATGTGAACGTGCAACGTTCAGTTGTAAGAAAGCTGATTAGTCCATATCTGAGTTATGGAGACAGGTGTGCACCAATGAAGGTTTTCCTGGTCGGATTGATGGAGACCTTCTCTGCATCATCCTCGCCGATGGTATCGGGCAGGGTTAACTTAAATATTGGTGCACTTTTCGGTGACTGAGCGAGTGGATCTGGTGTTTCCTGGTCCAAAATTATCAGATCCGTGGTCGAATCTCTCGATCCCATGGGATCCAAACTGAGAGCTGCATAGTAATTGTCCTGAATATGATATCCAAGATACTTTCAGCGCTTAGAGCCCCTCGGTGGGTGCCAATTTGTTGAGATTCGTTTTTTATTGTGTGAATGATCTAGGCTCTAAACAAGAAAGTAAATCAGACACCACGATTTCTAGGAAGGTTTTACATCCCCCGAAATGGACGGGCTGATATTTTATATATGTTTTTGAGTGAAAATACAAAGAACAAGGCTTTTTCGGTGACAGGCTCACCAGAGACAATGATCGAATGTATGCGAAAAATATAAAAATGTGAAAATACATTTGTGTATGGTATGATCGAGCTATTTATACTGTTACATTGATCGAATCTCAATAATTCCTAGTCTAGGGACTAAATGTGCAAATAACCTAAGGGGCAATCTGCAATTCCATTAGAGTCATGCGTTCTCCACTATGCTGAGTCAGCAAAGAAATCTTTCTCGAGGCTTCTGGCGCATGAGCTACATGTACTTGCAATCTCGAGCTCAAACTTTGAGAGGCTTTGAGGGGTAGCACTCGTGCTAAATTTCCAAACTTGGTCTTCGAGTCTATGAGAGAGTTTGAGTTCCACGCAGATTGGTCTGAGTTTGAGATAATAGCTACGAGGCCTGTATTTTGGGCTCGTGATCAACAATTGAGGATTAACAAATATTTTGGCCCAAAACATATAATTAGTGTGTTTCCTATTCTTATGGCAATCCGTGGGGTGTTCTAGTTTAAAGAAACCCACAGACACTAAAACAAGTTTAAGTGTACATTTACAAATCATGCTATTTGTTTTCTAAACAATAACCAACTAAGGGGTAGGCCTCCCCACTCTAGTCGTTGTGCGCATTTACCTTGCAAAACCCTACGAGTCTAAGTGACACTTGTACCTCATTCAACATTCATCATCATCAATTGTGACATACATCACCTAACAACTCCCAAAGTAGCATCATACAAGTGGGAGACAGATAAACATGCAAAATCATTTCTAGGCAAACAGTGTATTTGTAAATTTTTGGAAAATATAAATGCATCCAAGTTTAGTATTTATGTTCAAAAAAGTCCACCTCACTTCCTTAGTAAACCTTAAGCAATGTTCGGGTTAAGCAGCATCATTCGCGTTGTTAATGAATCGGTTGTTTAGGGTCAAAGTCTCAGGACCATTGAACTGGGAACTCGGTCGCTTAAAGCACCTGAAACTACCAACCGAAATTAGACTAAGGCAGAAAAAGTCTCGAGCAATGACTATCGATCCCAGAAATAGCTCAAGACCCATGATCATAGCAACGACGAAAACCATCGAGCGACCTTAATCCTCGATACTCATCGACCTAGAATTCTCGAGCTCCCTTACAAAATCTACACGATGTTGACCACACGCTTGCGCACGTATGGGTAGGATCCAAAATGATTCCTCTGCTGAGTCAACATGGCTCCCAAAGCGTGACTTTCAAAAAATTCCATGTGCTCTGCAGATTGCCCCCCAATTATTTTTGATCTAGTCCTTAACTTAGAATTATTTAAATTCGTCTAGTACTTGTTGTATAAATAGGTGATGAGTCAGCTATAGTCACACATTACACACATACATCACACTTACTCTCATCCTGTAGCTCCTTTGCATCCTGTAGCAAATAGCTCATTTTCTGTAATTCCTTCAACACCAATCATCGAAAAACCTTTGTATTTCACCTTTTCTCTATATATAAAATATCAGCCAATTCATTACGGGTGACTATAAACCTCTCTGGAAGTCGTAGTGTTCGATTATAATCAAACTTAGAGCCTAAAATCGATTCCGATCAAAAGCGAACCGCAACAAATTAATGCCTAGCGCGGGGCTCTAGGTGGTGAAACTAATCGAAAGTTATTCTCGTAATCCCTAGCTTTCTATAACCTATTTCAATCACATGGCCGAGGCGATGGATGTCGGACATGAAGCATTAGATCCAGCTATTCCAGCTCTGTCTGTGGCCGAATCCAAGCTCAGTCAACCAGACACGGCTAGGGAGGAGGATGTGGAGAAGATGTTTGTTGGATTTTGGTATACGTAAAGCTAACTTTTTTAATGTTGTATACAAAATTAAATGTTTCCACGCGTTTCATGTAAGTGCTCGCAGTCAATTGCATGATCGGTAACCCTAAATGAGATATAAACAATAGTCACAACTGAGGCGACTTGAAGACAAGTCGCTGGTCTAGGCTATAGTATATTCGAGATATAGCTTATCTAGGTTGTTTGATATACTGTTATGTACGACGTATTGATTGGATCATGGTGAGATGTATTCTCTTATCTGACCTGAGTAGAAAATCAATATCTTGGTGATTTAAGTGAACCTAGCTTAATAGAGTTTAAGTTATATATATGTCTTGTGTGTCACTTTGACTTACTATGGGTGAGAGCGTTCTGTCAGCTCAATAATCTCTATATCATGGGTGGCAGCAAGTCATATATGATAAGCTGTAAATTCGAATTAAGCATCCACATCCGTTTCGAATTAAGCATCCATATCCACATAAGTTATGGTACCCGAAATCCAGTCCAGGCAAAATGAACCGGAATTCACTTTTTGCATTCCTACAATGTCAATATATCCACATGATCTGACTTAGAAAACATTTGTCGGAGCGCATCTAGCCTCAATCCAAGGAGGCAACTCGTCAATTTTCTCACGGCCAAGAGAAAGACCTTTGCCTGGTCACATGAAGACATCACTGGATTGACCCCAGCATCATGACTCATAAGCTTAAGGTGGATCCAACCTTCAAGCCAGTTAAGCTTAAGTGGAGTCGATTCACCCTTGAAAAGAATCAAGTAGTGGATGAGGATGTGGATAGACTCCTCAAGATCCACGCAATTTGGAAAGTGAAGTACCCGGAACGGTTATCCAATGTTGTGGTATTAAAGAAAAAGAATGGTAAGAATCAAGTCTGTCTTGATCATACAGATCTCAACAAAGCATGTCTAAAGGATCTTTTCCCGTTGTTGCATATAGATTAGATAGTCGACACGGCAACCGGCCATGGTATGATGTCATTCATGGATGCCTTCTCAGACTATAATCAGATTACGATGGATGAGGAAGATCAGGAAAAGACCGCGTTCATGACCAACAAAGGGATTTATTGCTACCAGGTCATGCCATTTGGGTTAAAGAACGTTAGGTCGATGTATCAAAGGCTCGTTAACAGGATGTTCACTGAGCAAATCAGAAAACCCATGGAGGTGTACATCGACGACATGCTAGTGAAATCCCCGGAGCCAGAAGATAACCTTACACACCTCGGAGAGGCCTTTGTTCGTCTTTCACTAAGCTATCTCAAGTTGATCCGGAACTAAAATGCTTTGTGTTTTACTTGATCCTGGTTCGAAGTCTAATGATGTGACTTTCAAACTCGATCCTATGAAATATTCAGCCTCTATTGGGCCAGCGATGGGTGATTTTCTGACCATCTGACGCGGGATGGGCCCTGGGCTGTTAGTGGGCCTAAGGATATAGAGAGCAATTGGGTTGAATCAAATTCGATCCCCTAAAAAAGCCTACTGCACTAAAAAAACCACAAATCTACTATCAAAAGTATGATTAGATTAGATCTTGGATTAGCTTTATCTTTTTCCAAGAGAGATATATTCCAATAAGGTGAGTTATATCTAAAAGATATGCTTGAATCTCATAAGGTAAAATTATATCATATCACATAAAATAAATGTTCGAGTATATTAATAACTTGCGTAATATGATTATATAGATTAAATTACACAAAAATAAGAAAAGAAAAGATTTAATACCAAATAATACATGGCAGCAGTAATACAACAACAAACATACTTGTGTTACTAACAAAGAGACGCTAACAATATGTAATTCATTGAGAGAGAGAGATTGATGAAGATACGGGTGGCGCTCAATTTAGAGAGAGAGAGAGAGAGAGAGAGAGATATGTGCGGCTGGAACGAGGGATTTTGATATTAGGGTTTTCACTTGTAGTATATACACATACTCATTGTTTATATGTGTAAATACTTAAAATAATAGGCGTTAACTTTAAAGCTCATGCAGCTCGATAATAGATCGAACCGAGGCGCACAAAGCTTGAGATCGAACTCAAAACTTGTTTGAAAAACTCGAGCTCGATTCGAATAATTTTAAGTCGATTTCAATTTTTTCATCAAGTTAATTTCAAGTATCTTGCGAGCTAGAACCCTTTTGGTGAAAATCTGAAGTGTGCTGAAGACATATTATTTGTATTATATTTAATGAATGTATTGTCTCTCATTATCTAACAAAATTGATTTGAAATATATTTACAATGAAATTCGTCCTCTAACATCATATCAACAACTAGCTTTAGAGACTTGTACCCAATTCAGAGATATTACTATTTAATTGAATATCAATATAATTTAAAAAATTACAACGTAATCACTATATATGGTTGATTTAATATAGCCAATTCTGACAAGTTTCTACTAAATTTTTTAATTGATGTTGAAATTTGCATATATTGAAAATTTATGCAAAATTTGTAAAATATTAAGATGTTATGTTAAAAATCGCAATATTTAAAACTTATATGAGAATTGCAAGATAAGCAATTATTATGATAAATTTAAAAAATTAATTCTTATAATTAACCTATAAATCTTTGAATATATTTCAAGATGCATAAGAGATTTCCGTAGCTTTAAATATTACCTTAGATTTGAAACTATTCGGACCCAATGTCACTTATCTTTTCAAGATAGAGTATGTAAATTGAAAAACTTTATTGATATTCCCAACTACACTTTGATAATACCAAGTAAACCATAACAACATCAAGCAAACTTAAACACCCTTTCAACAAACATCCAAACATGAAAAACACCCTCACATAACCTTAAAAACAACCTATTTATTCGCAGTCGATATTCTCTATTTCGAAATAGTGGGCGAATCTATCCACCATAGACGAATCCAACTGCATTAATTTGCTTTCCTGCAGTTTTTCCTTATCTCGCCATTAGATCCGGTGAGGGGACTGATGTCGCCCATCTTGATCATGGCAGCCACGAAGTCCGAGTTGAAGGAGCTGGGATTACTGCTATATCCCTTTACGATAGAGTCAGTTGATCCCCCGTTGAACAATTGTTGGTCGGAATGGAGAAGGCCGCGCTTGCTGACAAGGTTGGTGAAGTAGTTGCTGTCGAAGCTGGTGGATGTCTGAAGATCCAAAGGTGCCAAATTGTTGTCGCCGTTGCCGGTAGATCTGGGGCAGTTGCTCTGCCTTGTTCGCGCAAATGATGCATCGATGTTCGATTCGTTGTATATACGTGCCCTGAAGTTGGTGCACCTCGCTTGCCCAATTGTGTGAGCACCTGGTGTTTTTGAAACAATCTTGTTATGAGATTTCGTTTAAGAGAGAATGTCTGTTTCAATATAAGGAATTGAAAAAAAAAAAAGAAAAAGAAAAGGTTCTGGCGAAACTCTACCCACATCATTGATTTTTTTCTTTTCACACAATTGTTTTGGCCTCGTAGAAATGGTTGAAGGAAACTTGCATGCTAAAGGTTGAGTTTTAGATCATTGGTTATTTGTATGCAATTCTTTTTGTTTATGACATATATTCAAAATATAATGTTTAAATATAGGAATTTGTTAAGTATCTTTCACGTGAGATTAAATTTTGTAACATATATTTGATGCACCAGATCGATACAACCAGCATGGTCCAGTCCAAAAAGGGCTTATTGAGAAGGTGGCATAAGCGGGCTCAACTCATTTCAAGCACAAACCCAAACCAAGCCCAGAGCAACTAGCCTAAGCCTATCCGGATCCAGCATAGGTGGGTCTCGATCCAAATTTCGATAATACTTTACAAATTCAATATAGATGAGAATTGCTCACTTGTGATTACTTCAGTCATATATATTGGATGGGATTTTAATTTACTTTTTATGTCAAACAAGTGATGGAGTATCACGTCATATTACGAGTACTAAATAAAATTAAGGTTTCTTTGTTTAATAATATTTAATATCAACGAGTTTCTTAAGAAAAAGACATGACCCAACCCCAAATAATTAAATAGAGCCCAGCCGAGGCGAGCCGATGCTCAACATAACTTATAATTTCACTGTAAAAATAAAAGAAGTGCAAAATTTTATGTATTTAAAATTAAGTTTTAAGAACATATTCAAACCGAAAAGAAATAATGAAATTTAAAATTTATGTATTTTAAGGTAACTAATCCTATATTCAGACAGAACTTATATAAATTGATATAGTCCCTTGAATCTCAGTTGTGGAAGGAGATGACAAACCAGAAAGAGCCACCAAATCCTTAGTGGAAAGGCCTTTGGCGCTGAACCTGGAGATCAAGGCGTTGAGATTTGTTGTCGGAGGAGGAATGCCGTTGTTTGCAGCAGACAAGCTCGCTGTTTTCGAGTCTCGCCTTCCAAGCTTCACCTCCCAGCTTGGCCCTCCCAACTACAATCCGAATTCCAAACCAAACATTACAATCTCAATCCGTATTGAATTCACATCTATATTTACATTCAATCTAAACTCACTATTGATACAGAATCACGAGCAGTGACGGCCAATATATCAGCACAGGAGACGACGCCCGGGCATGCCTTCTCCACCGCGGACTTTATGTTGTCTACCACATCAAACCCTCTCACAGAGTTCCGATTAGGGACCGCCCCCTTCTCCCCCGTCGACGAAGATGTGTCGTCCAGGAGGATCGATCCATCGCATCCCTGATGTAAGAATAAATGAACAAATTGTAATATAATAGAATTATATTTTGGTCCCATTTCATTTTGGTCTCATAGATTGACTTTTAGTTTCAATTCAAAGAAAGTTGCAGTTTCAATTCCAAAATCAATTGATTACTAACATGATTGACCAATTGCTCATTTTGTCTTATATTTAACTTATACTAATGTAAATGATTAACATAATTGGAATTAAAAATACCAAAATAGTTTCTAGACTATCCTATGAGACTAAAAATGCAATTTACCCTAGATAAAATAGGTCAAGGTCGACGGGGTATGCAACAAGACAAGGTGTTAGGTAGGAATTGGTATTAAAAAATTGAACTTGTTGAATACCTATAAAGTCAATTCATAGGTGTTGCAAATTGTGAGAATACTAAAGAAGGATTTAGTAGTCATTTCATTTCATACGATTCCCATTTTCTTAGTTACTTATATCATCTTCGTCGATACTAAATAACTAACTAGGTACCAAATAGTTAAACAATGGATGATATATTACTCGTTTAAATGGACGTGCCTCATCATCTATCCTATCCTAGAAGAACTAAGAAATGATATTATTAATTAGTCTTCAATAGTCAACAAGATGGGAACTGAGAAAGCATCCCAAGTGGTTAATAAAGAAGAAAGAAACAAGCTGGTGTTATCAGCATGTGAAGTAATAACAAGGAACTCATCATATTCACACGCATATATTTCGTGCCTATGTATTCACACAATTTTGAACTAATTATTCAAGCAGAAGTTAGACATGAAAATTTACATTAACGAAGCAGTCGTGGAAGAAAAGGCGAAGGAGTGAAGCGCCCATCCGAGCTTCATTTTGGATGGCGGAATGGACTACGGATCTCACGGTTTTGAAAAGATTAGGGCAGGATTTTGAGTAATAATTAGTGGAGAGTTGAGCTGAGGTGGTTGTTATGAATACAAGTAAGATTGCCATAGTTATGGCTGCTTTATAGAAAGATAATGCAACCATTGTGGGAGAAGATTAATACTAGCTATATACGTATATATATGAATAAAATTGCTGAATAAGGTCTGGTGTGTGCATAAGTTGATGGAAAACTCAAGGTATTTATAGAGCAATTTAGTGTTGCTTTTTCTCTGGTAGTAAAGGCTTGGGCAGGTTACCTAACTCAAGACTCCATTGCATTTGCATGGGATTTAATTCAACCTTTTGAAGAACTGACCACGTAAAACGATGAATTTTCTAAAGGAGATTTTATGATTAACTAACCATGGCATGACATTAAAGTAATTACATTTTGACAAGTGTAATGGTTCTGCAATGAGTCAATGTGGAACCAATTAGTTTTGCATACACAATGACTCAATTATTGTTTAATAGAAATAGTGATGTGATATGTTTGACGAAGATGAGATTTCTATAGGAGAAGCGTTAATTGGCATGATAATATGATGGTCGGTGTAAGAGTGATGTGAATATCTTTGTAATGATGGTGTTATGTATTAAAGACTTGTATTGAAATCAAGTACATGCTATCATGGTGTATCCTTCTTTAGCGCACGTTATTCATTCTTTTCATTGTACCTCATCCTATTAGATGGGTTTCAAAAATATAGTAAATAAGTAAATGCAGCGAAGTTCTGTGTCAATCAATAGAAACAAGATTATATATTATTTGACCAAAAGAAAATGAAAAAAAAAAGTTCCCCTCGAAGAACAAATGAAAATAAAAATGAAACGAACTTTAGATATCATGTAACCAAAATTGCCTAAAACATGTAGTTGTATCAGACGTTGTAGCTAATAATATATGAGTCTAATAATCCTATTAAGTTATTTATAACTGATGTCATCATTATACTAAATAATAAAAAAGTTGATGTCGTACACCACAAGAAAATCATGAAATAGTGAAGAATAAGATTTGCGTCGTCTCTAGCAACAGCTTACCAATGGATTAGCAATGGAACTTAATAATTAATCCAAACGAATTTGGTACAACTGTTAACGACAGACTAAAATTTTCATTAGTAGCAACGGATAATCCGTTGTAATTTTATCGCCCAATTATGAGGAATATTTTATATTTTGATTGATGCCAGAAAATTCTAAATGATGTCAGATTCCCTTAAGTAGATTTTGATCTAGTTTATCAATGTAATATCTTGTAATAGTCTAGAACTTGTAATAGTTTAGTTATGAAGATTGAAGATCGAAGAATTGAATATTGGAGAGTTCAAGACTTGAATGATCAATTAAGAGTGGACCAGAACTGAGATAGAAAGATTCAATTCTGAGGTACCAAAACTGACAGTTCTGGTAAAGAATTGACCCAGTTCTAAGAAGAGTAGTAAATGACAATTCTATAAGAGAACTGACTCAATTACAACTGACCAGAAAAACCAGACAAAAAGAAAAGTCACTTCAGTTCGAAGTATATTCAGAATTGATCTTCCTCGAACTCATAAAAAACTAGGTTATTAAAGCAGTTCATCCTAGTCATCATTGTCCAGTGGATAAAAGAAAAAATCATTGACTTTTGGTTAAAGACTCTGAAAAGTTGAATCTCAAATAAAGAGTTGATAAAGCAACCAACGGATACCTCCATGTCGGGGACGTGCAGCATGTGCCGAAAGCACTGTAAGGTGACCAAGATACTAAAACATTACAATCTTAAGCACTCATTCGCTCACTAAAAAGCTCATTGTGTTCTTCATATACGAGAAGTCTTTCGATGACTTTCATCTCACTGGAATCTGTAGAACTGCCTCAAGGACTATACTTGAAGCAGATTCCAAAACCTAATCTCAGACCTTCGCTGAGAATCATCCATCAACTGAGAATCATCCATCAACATCCCTGTGCAGTGAAGCCAGCGACTGAGAATATCAAATCTTGTAATTTATCTTAACACATCGAAAACAAGCAAGAGAATAAATATCCCTTCAGTTGAGAAGGAAGAAAGCACATAGGAGAATTAACTCTGAATCTCTATAATTCTGTGTCAGCAACTAATAACTGGTTTTGAACTTGACAACTGAGTTGTCAAAGTATACTCAAAAACTGACTAATAACAACTAGACATTAAAGTTTTTATAAGTGAATGACCTGGATAAGTCAGCTATACAAGTGAATCCTAAATTTTAGTTACGCTCTTATTCTCCATATTCTGACGTGGGGCCATCAAGTGGTATCAGAGCGGTTGGTTCAACAAACCAGTTGCTTTGTATCACAAGGATCAGATTCTTCTTATATTTTCGTGTCTAGTAAAGATTATATCTCTGTTTATTGTTATGGCGAGCCGTGGTCTATTGAAGTTTTCTATCGAGAATTATTTGAGCTGGAAAGAAGTGTCAAAGCTCATATGCTCAACCAATATGAAGATATGTGGCAAGTAACAAGTTAATGGATCATATACAAATTCAACCCCATCCAATTCTTAATGGGTCGATTTAATAAGAACTCTATAATTACTGAGTCAGACACGATAAGGATTTGTTCCTTCACATTGGATACAAATTTGAGCTTATAAAATTTTATAATAAAAAATTTGACACCGTAAGAATATAACCCACACGGATTGCTACCTCTAATTTCGATGGTTGCTTTCACCCTTTACCGTGGATATTGAGTTGTATTATTGTGCTTTGGTGCTCCCCTCCCTTGAATCTTTCATGATTTTATATTAAATTGGTTTACTTGTTAAAATTTAGAAATCAAATAGTAGAGGCATTGATAACTTAGTTATTACCATTAATTTGAAATCTAGTAGGTTATATATAGTTTTGACTGTTAAAAATGATATACAATAATCTAAGTGCAAAAAAGTCATATATTTCGAATGGGTCTCTGCATAATGGGTTAGTTATTTCTCTTGCCATCTAAACTATGATATCTTTAAAACGTGGACATCTGAATTATTATATTTTAAAGGAGTGATTTTAATCTTGGACCCAAAAGATAGTTTTATTTCCGATTTAGGGTCAGAAAGATCGATTTTCAATTCAAGATCCGAAAGATATCAAAATTTTATGTCCAAGACCTGAAAGATGTCAAAAGTTTTAAGCCAAAACCCAAAACATGTCAAACTTTTCAATCCAAGACCTCCACACTTAACGGCATTAAAAAGACATATGACGAATGCTGATGTGGTTGTTAGACAGCCACGTCATTAACACACTTCATATTTTTTACAATCAAATTTTAAAAAAGATACAAACAGAAAAATACATGTATATA
>AYJT01092246.1:0-10453 GCA_001278415.1 Ocimum tenuiflorum | reverse complement strand
ATTGAATTGATCCTCCGGCGAAGAAGCCAGAAGACGGCTAGGGTTCCGGCAGGGTTATCGTTTGACGCGGCGGCGATGCTCAATGAGAGAGAAACATGTACGAAGATTTAGCGTGGAGAGGGCGACAAGTGTGTGAGTGGGCGGCGAGGGCTTCGGAGTTCAAAGGAGTGAAGCAAGCAGAGGAAATATAGACCCTCCCGTTCGTACTTCACAGATTCATTATAATTTATTTTGAGGCCAAACCATCGGTTTTAATTAAATTACAAATTCTCCGGATTTTGATTAATTATACGACGGATAGCGATGAAAAGCTGATGATATATCCATTGTCGGAAAAAACGATCCCGTCATATAATTGAATAAAATTTACATAATTTATCTTGTAATCAAAAATTTAGATAATTTATTGTGTAATTAAAAATTTTCGAATATTTTTTCAGGAGTTTAGCCTTATTTAACAAAACTAGGTTATATATGTATTTGTTTTTAATAATTTATTATTTAATCAACACATATGATATCATTTTAAATATTATAAGATGTTGAACATAATATACTAACCTGTTATAAACATCATATGAAAATCTTTTATGTTATATTTTGCAACCTCTCATTCCTCTCTCTCATCAACTTTATACTTTAGTGTTTAGTTGCTCCATTATCATCTCAAATGTTAAGATATTATTGTGTTTAAAAGTTAAATAAAATAAGTTTATACTTGGTTTGACATTGTGAGATTGATTGCATATTATTTACAAATTTTCACCTCTATTTTCATACTTAGTAAGGGTTGAAATAGGTTAATAAGAAGATTTTGGTTACCGTGTAAACTTATTACGAGATGCATCTCTAGTGTCTCGCACTCCGTACTCATGAATCCTTTTAACCCATCTCGAGGCCTTCGAATAACCCCTACCTGTGTCCCCTTGTTTTGTTTGAAAGCATTCTCCGCAATCATTCAGACAGTCAAAGATAAGGGCTCGTCCAAAGGGTAAAAATATCTTACATTTACTTTTTGCAAAACAATGGTCTCGTGTTTTGAGGTTTGGAGTCTGATGCCGAAGATGTTAAATCCCTCGGTAAAAGATTACACAAAAGAAGAGAACTCGTTCCCATATTTTGGTAGGATCAAAGAAACACCAAAAGAAGATCCTAGCGCTCATGGATACGCAATGCACATGAAAAGACTCAGCGAATTGGGATTCTAAGACCTTTAGTACTTCCTCAAAACATTCTTAGCTAAGCAAGGTTGGAGGCTTGCCACGTTGTGTAGTAGTGTAACTTTTTATAAGGAAATGAAGGCTGCTGATTTTTTCACAGTGGGGCGACAGGTGCTGATTTTTTTTTTTACAAATATATATATATATATTAAAAATAATTCCCAAAAATTAGACCCTGGACGGTCGCCCCTATTGCCCAAGCTAAGGGCCACCACTAAATATGATAAGAAGAAAATAGAAACCGAGAAGGTATTATCCAAACCATAGTGTCTTCATCAAAATAATATTCCTTGCATAATTACATTAATTCTACACTCAAGCTTGACGGACACCGTAACATATCAAATTATAAATCAACTATACAGAACACGAAATCATGGTCACGAATAGTCAGAGGGACCTTGAAGAAGAATACAGAATGGAAACCATTCAAAGTCACCTAAAAAAGGGCAGTTTTCGATGGAAGAAAATGGCAGAGAATGGATGCTCAAAAGGAAGAAGGAACTTTAAGAACAAAACTTTACCTCAATGAATAGATTATGTGCCACAACCCCAATTAAGAGCCTAAGTTAAAACCTTTTTTTATAGTAAAATATATTTAATAAATATTGCAATAGGAGTTAAAATAAACATTGATCTATTTGTGTGTTCAGATTGTTGGGTGTTGACCCATGGGTTATTGTGGCCCATGTTCTTGGATTGGGCTTCTAGGCCCATCTCCCCTAAAATCTAACTTACCAACTGGCCCTAATTTGTGCCTTGGCTCCCCTTTTCTATTGGGTGACAACACACGGCAGATCTATAGGGCAATTGTTGGTTTGTGGGTGACACAGTGTAGTGTCTTAATTAAGTCCCATGTATTCTTCGTGGTGTCGCGATTCCTTCTCTGTGAAACCTTCCCGCTCTTTGTGAGCAACTAATTTTCTACCCCTTGGTAACTGTACCGTGTTGCCGGCGTGGATAATCTTGGACAATTTGAGCTCGGTGTGTCGTGTGACGTGACCTTTGTGGAGACCGTTTGTAGAACCTGAGCCAATCGCCATTCCACGGCGCTGCAGTGGTGGTTCACTCAACAACATCCATACCCAACATGAATAAATACTAAAATATATTATGATCTATCTTCACCTAAATTTAGACATAGTACTCCCTTCAACTAATGATTCTTAACATTATTACGTTTTGGCAATATCAATATCACCAAATGTAGAAATTTAATTTATTTTGCGGATTTTTGATACATTAAAAAAAAAAAAAGAAAAAACTCAAGTTGCAAATTGGTTCCAATCTTCCACATCAGCAACCCAAAAGCACAAAGGGGTAATCACATTCACATCCCTGTCGGCCTACCTGCATTATTTAGGCACCATTTCTTTTTGTATGTCAAATGAAGTTTTCATGGCTGGCTTAATATATCATTTTTATATGGATATTTATTTCATATTTACATATTTGTATTGCATATTTTTACGATTTGTTAGTTACTAACATTTTTTATAGTTTCAGTTTGTTATACTTTAGTTTAACTTTGCAATCATTATTTGGATTTTTTGAATTTAAGAACTTTATTTATGAACAAAAGGAAAGTCTTATATTTGACCATCTTAAAGAATCACATAATACACACACAAATATGTGTATTCATATTAGAATTCTAAATAAGACTGAGGACGAAAATTGGCTCGTAAGTATTTTTGGATCGAATAATATGTCTTTTTAATTTCAAACTCTTAATAATTTGCTAAATATAATTTGTGGGGATATAAATGTAATTTTTATTTTGCAAGGCATCCGTTAATATCTCGATTTTAAAATGGAAGCCATTCGCTTTCTTCCCACTCTTGCATCTCTAATGTATATTGTATATGTATGCACGTCGAATTATATTTTAGCTACTATACATATTACACATATATGCACGTTGGATTTAATTAGGAAATTATCACTTTATATGTTAAATCAATCCATTATAATTTCATATCATGTGTTCATATTTTTCGGTAATTGTTTTCATTATAGTTATTCGCGATGATAGTTATTTCCACTTTCATATAATGTATTCTTTTATCAAATTTTGTTGTTTATTTGTTTTGTAAATGATTTTGAAAAATAATAAGCATCATTTACAAAACAAACAAGTATAAAAAAAATTAAAAAAAAATCAATTGTAGATTTTAATGATCTTGCAGCTCATATTGAATATTTTTTTTAAATGGGAAATTTTATATTAAAAGTGGGAAATTACAAGGCAAATCCAATGAGAATATATCTATCTAATAGAAGTTGCGGAAAATAAATCCTATATAAAAATAGAAGAACTCTGATTTTACTTGGAAAATAATGTATGGAAGTAAAAGAAGTGAAAGATGACGATGCCACCGCAAGCTTAGCCAGACTATGAGCAACGGAATTTGCTTCTAAAAACAATGACTTAACTGATATACATGGTCGATGAGTTATTTTTCATGCACTATCTTTTTTTTCATATAATCCACTTCCTATATACTACATTTTTACATATATATTTTGTGTAATTTTCACATAGCATTTATGCACATTTCTGGAAAATGTACTATTATACGGGAAATAATAGGGTTGATTGCAATAATTAACACAACATTTATCTACTTTTACAATTTTCACACAAATTTTCAAACATCACATATTTTAACACAACCTTTTAAGTCTTTTGCAATTTTCACATAAACTTTAAAATGTTGCAAGTTTAAACATAACATTTATTATTTTTTACAAATTCAACATAACAATTATTTACATTTGCAATTTCCGCGTAAACTTTCACGTATTACAAATTTTATCATGATCTTTTGAAATTTTACAATTTTATGGTGATATTACCAAACGTATATTTTTTTAAAAAGGATCATCAAACCATCTAGTCAGTTAACCAACATGTGAATTGTGTTGAGCTTGATGTTGCTTTTTATTGTATATAATGAACATATTATCTCCCATTGTCTGGTGAAATGAATTAAATTCATTTTTACACTCGATATGGAGATATTAATATTTGATATTGAATATCAATGTAGTTTAAAATATCACAATTGACGCACAGGATTTAAAACAGCCAAATCTAACGGATTTTATTGAAATTTTTTGTTGATATTAAAAATTGTAAATTTTGAAAATTTGTGTGAAATTCGAAAAAATATTAAAATGTTATATTAAAATTTGTAGCATTTAAAAGTTTATGTGAAAATTATGAAATAAGTAATCAAATAACAAAAAATTGAAAGATTATGTTAAAATATTCAAGGTTTGAAAATTTTTATAAAAATTGCAAAAATAGACCAAACTTGTATTAATTCGTACAATTAACTCAAAATAATACTAAAGAGCTGAACCGGAATGGACGGCTAGAATATGACGCCTCCCTTTTAGGTTGTATCGAATGTGATGTGGTGGAATTTTGACATTGAAAGATGGATCATAATAACACATAAAGGACAAATTATTCAAACTTTGAGCATATGTATAATGCAATTTATTTCTTTTCGTGTGTAGAAGTGACGCATTACATATTTTGGACGGTGAGGTTCTTTTTTTTCTTTCTGAAAAAAGTGCATCACATAAATCTAAAGTAGAGAATTTTTACGGAATAATTTCAAAATTTATCTATATTTTTTTTCTTTAACTCAAAAAAATTATAAACAAATCATTTCTTATAATTTTTTGAGAATACTTCATTTTTTTTGGATACAAAATAAATAGAGTCTTAATGTGGATCATCCTAATCGTATTTTTATAGCTTTTTCATGCAGTCCTTATTATCATTTTTCCCGAAATGTTAAACATTTATTTTGTCAACACTCCGACATATTTCTGGAAGTCAAAATATCACCTGTTTAGGCATTTTAAAGTTCCAAATAATAATAACAACCACAACAACAGATTAAACTACATAAGTTGTCATCAGGGCTGGCTCTGGAGTAGAGGCCCGAAGCACCGGCCATGATCCCCAAAAGTTTTTTGTCCGTTTTTTCTTTGAAAGTAATCCATTGTAGTTATATAAATAAAAAATCAGTTATTGAAGTTGAGTTTTTGTTCAAATATATTAGTTATAGATTGTAATATAAGTATTTGAATCGATCATCCAAGCTGAATTTTGCTCAATTATCATATTTTTGCTGCAACAATATATTATTTTTTTTTTTTGTACTTGGTTTGGTAGATAAAATGATTTTGATAATGATGTTTTTGTAAATGTCATTAATTTGATCTATCATATTTCAAATTTTAAAACCTCAAAATATTGAGTATGTCTCATTTTAGACCGCCTAAATGATTTATGCGGACTTGAATTTAAAATTTAGATCGATTTTGGATTAGTGAAATGGATTATTTAGAATAATCTAACAAATATTTGCACAACACCAATTTATGAGCTCCATTTTTCCCTGGAATACCAGGTCTGGCCCTAATTGTAATGCGATTGAAATCCGTATTTACATAAAATTTATTATAATTATCTATATAGGGAGTGGATCATATAAGAAAAGATCTGATGAAATAATAAGAATGAACCAAATGCGTGAGATCAACAAGATATACAGTTGATATTTTTTCTCTTTTAAACGTGTTTGCTTGATTGTGTTATAATCATAACGCAATCAAACACAAATGCTGAAAAGAGAAAAAATCTCAACCGTAGATTTCATTTGATCTCGTGATTGAGATTCATTCCTACTTTATATGCGATGATTTTTCCTATAGAATCTAAACCCTATCAATCTATATATATAATATGTGGTACTCCCGCGTCACAGGTGGAGAATATACGGTTATAAATGGATAAAAAAATAATTAAATATCCAACTGAAAAGTTATAATTCAGAATATATACAAGAATTCCACCTTGTAATTCTTATTTCTTGTCACGTTTATAACAAAGCCGCGTGCACAAAAACATCGTAGTATATTTCAATTTCTTGTAACATCGTTTTAAACAAGACAAGATGATTATATTTGAGTTTGGCAAACTACTATGATTTCTTTTGATTCTACACGTCTTGATTATTGTGGATGGACTCGCCAAAGAATATTGAAAATTGAAAGTTTAATTAATTACAAAAAAGCTGTCTATCAGAATGATGTATTTCAAGAATCTGATTCTGGTAAAGCTATTGATGTCGTAAACTATTAAGTTAAATTTTGAGAAATATATTCGGATGATATATCTGCAAAAATTGGCGAAATATAGTGTTTTCAACCATAATGCTATTTTTTAACTATAAATTATTATTGTGGTGCGGTATAATTTAAAACTTTCAAGAAATCTTTGTAAGTGAGTTTTATCACTTATTTAATTTGGAAACTTATTCAATACTTCTATTTATATGAATAATTTTTTCTTTCTCTATATTATGTCGTAAAGATCTCATTTTAATTTAAAATATACTAATATTTTAGCTTAGATAATACAAGTCTGTTTTGGATGATAATATTTTTGAATATATTCAAATGATTATTATTATTAATAATAATATTGTTATTATTATTATCCACGACTCAAAAAATCAGTTTGGTTGTTCTTGGTTAAAAATCAATCTGCAAATAATTAGAGAGCATGTGCATTGCTGTTTTTTTTTTTTAAAGGAAATGCTGCTTTATGTAGTTGGATTGGCCTAACCTCTAGAAATTTATTATTAAACTGCACCAAACTGAGAAATGTGGTGAATTAACTTCCTCTAGAAGCTATTTAATGACGCTGGCAGAAGGCTAATTAATTGTGATTAATTGTAGTTTGAATTGTCAGGGAAACGGGTGGAGGAGATGTATGTATTCACTTGTCCCTCAATATAAATCCTAATTATAAAAAATTTAATTCCAATAATCCCTAACCAAGAAATAAAAATTAAGCTAAAAATTGTAATCATAGACCCTAAAATGGATATAATTAACTTGAACTCATAATTGTCAAATTAATTATAAGAAACTAAAAAAATAAATAAATAAACAAATGTAAGAAACTAAATATGATGTGGAGGGGTGGGAATTCGTACATGTCGGGTCGTTATCATGTCGACCTGTTAGTGATATGACCCCTTACAACCTAACACGAACACGGTTTGTTAAGGATATGGTCGACACAGACATGACACAACCCGTTAAACTTTAAACACGAACATGATAATGATCTGTTCAAAACTTGATCTGATAAACACGATAATATGAACCCGATACGAACATAACACGAAAATGATCTGTTATGAGTATATTCATATAGGGATTTGATAAATAAAAATAAAAAATGCATTTTTTATTAAACCCTTAACAGGTAACATGAATATGACACAAATACGATTTATTTAATGGCTAAGACGAACCTAACATGAAATTTTTATGTTCTTATCGGGTCGACGTGTTAATGACACATACCCGTTAAGTTTCAGCACTAACGCATTATTATCATGCGAATTTGTGTTGGGTTATCATGCCGTGTCAAAAATTAATAGCCCTATTACATGGTATACAAAACTAGGTCAGAGGATCTTAATTATTGTATTTTATAAATCATATTTTTTAGTAATAGTAACTATATTTTGATATTTGTAGCCATTCCTTCGTGATCAGGTAAGAATAATCGATCTAATGAAGGGAGACTTCTTAGATGTTCCCATGTACATTTTTACTACTTTGAAACCAAAACTATATGGTTGAGATCCTCTGTTACACAATTGTATACACTATTCAAATGATTGACACATGTACAAATTATTAGAAATAAATTATGACAAGTTTTTTTTTTGTATGATCTATTACCGTTAATTAATGTGTTAATCATTCATATAATGCAACACAATATATAACGTCTTGTATAATAAGAACCTCCGCCGAAAACTATGTATATTTCCCAAAGTCAAAGTGGTTTGCAACTAGTTTATGTAATACAAAAGGTCTATACCGACACAATTGCATGATGCATGACAAAAGCATGAGCAAGTCTAGACCAAACTATCAAATTTAGTTTGAACTAATTTTTAACTTTTAAATGTAATCCAAATTATTATATTTGAAAAAAAAAAAAAAATTAAGTAAAACTCTTTAAATATAATCCTGCTTATATTTTTGGTCTGTTTGAAATCTGACTAGGCTGGTGGGGCCCATGTGGAACGTAGAGCCACATGATTACATGTATAGTGTGGGCGGTGCTCACCACTGTAGTATATAATTTTTCCAATTATCAATTTCCAAAATTAATAATATAGTTCAAGAGGAATTATTGATTGGTGAAAAAAGTGAGATAATTTATGTACAAATCTAACAAGTTCGGATAGCTTGGCGCATTTAAATTGAGCAAAATTTATGGTGATACACAAGTAGCCTAATTTAATTTAGCCATACTACGATTAAATAGACAAATTAAATGGTACTAATCAAAATCCGAAATAAAGTGAAATGATCGGAATTAATGGCGCTTAAGCCTATTATTAATAAGAGAAAATATAATACTTTTAGCTTTTAAAAGGCAGGGGGATTTTATCTGAGAACTTATAATATTAGTATATTTAGCAGTATGGAGATTTATTTTCATGAGATTTGATATGCTGCTCGATAAAAATAGACACATCTCGTGAGCACCAACTACATAATCAATTTTTTCCAATTTTTTCTTTTCTTTTCCTAATCTTCCCTCTTTTAAATAGTCATCTCATTATTCCTAAAAACTGCGAACACGTTTTCCTCTCCAGAAATTCATTTATCAATTATTCTTTTATTTTTATTTTTATTTTTATCCCCTTTTTTACATTGATAAATTAAAAAAATAAATAAATAAATTTCTGAAGAAGAAAATGTATTCCCAGTTTTTAGGAATAATGAGATGACTATTTGAAAGAGGGAAGATTAGGAAAAGAAAAGAAAAAATGGGAAAAAAGTGATTATGTGGCTTGATGTTCACGAGAGGTGCCTATTTTAGTTGGGCGACATATCAAATCTCTTATTTTCATAGCATTTAAAATGAACTATTTTTTTTTTGGAAAAGGAAAATTTTTAATAGCTATCGCAATATGCTAACTCAATTGAGGGTATTCGGAAATTTTTGGTCCAAAAAACTATATTGATACAACCGGCTCAAAATAATGAACAAGACAATTTGTTTCTCAGAACCTATGTGCCACATAATGATAGATTTAAATAATTTGAAATACTCAATCACCGTTCGTTCACAAAATCTGACATCTCAAACGATCTCATCTCTGTTTAACTCCATATGACAACGAGATTCTTCAAGTACGTCGTGAACTACAATTTTTATCCCTGAATGTTTAATTTTATTTTTTTTTTAATGATACTTCACTTTTTTTTATTAAAAAAATATAAACAAACAATTTCTCATAACTTTTTAGAGTACTTCACTTTATTAAAATACACACTAAATGATAAGTTATGAATTAAAGACCCCTGAATTCAACTAGAATTACAAATTTTATACATTTTGAAACCAATGCTTCAATACAAATTGGGAGCGTCTCAAGCGCGAGTCGCGATTGTGGTAACCACTGCACTCTGCTACTGCCATCGTACTCCGACGTCCTCCCGTGCCACCACAATATTTCGTGCTTTGTGGCGTTGCACTGTTAATGCGACGCGGTTACTCCATTTATAAATTATAATACATTTTATTTGTTTTAGTTCTTTTTAATTTCTTTTTGTTTATTCTATTTCAATTTTTAAATCTCTTTTATATACTTTATTTTGTTTTTATTTATATTTAATTTTAATAAATAAATAAATTTATTCATAAAATTGTCGAGTTAATTATAAACTCATAAAGTTATTTGAAGTTAATTTTCAAGTTATTTTAAAATATTTATTATATTTCTATTTCTTTCTTATTTATTTTGTTTTAATTTTTGAATTTCTATTATATAATTTAATTCGTCTTCTTTATTTATATTTTATTTATTTATTTTAAAATCTCATATTAATAACAAGTTTACAACTGTACATTAAAACTGCCACGTCTTCTTTTCACCCTGGCTCCGTGCCTCTGCTGGTAAGTCTATCAAAACCCTCTCCGTCCTCCTCCCCCTCAAAATTGCCTCTCTCTAGTGGTCTGTGTTCTCTCTCTCTCTCTCTCTCTCTCTCTCACTGTCTCTCCACCCTTCCTGAAGAGAGACAAAGAACGAAGAAGAATACGAAGAAAGACTACAAATTCACGAGAAGAAAACTCTCTCTTATTCTCGGCACCAAATCTGTCTATTTAC
>AYJT01092237.1:0-11749 GCA_001278415.1 Ocimum tenuiflorum | reverse complement strand
CAATGGAGACTAAAGAAGAAAAATACTAACATGTAATAGTCGATGGGGGCAAAAAGGTTGGTTCGTTCCATTCATAGATATCATATATAATAAATATATTAGGCTAAAAACTAAATTTTACTGTAAACAATTTAATAATAGTAACAAAATTATAGCTTATGACACGATTGTTAATATTGAGAAGCATCAATTTGTTCAATATGAAAAGTGAAGTCACTCTGCATTAATTAATTTCTAATGTTATTTCAAAAGGCAACGAGAAAAGCTATTGAATTAAACGGAATAATCTTTTTTTTTAAGAAAAAACGAATAATCCATTTTTGAAAAATAAGGTCGTGCTTGTTACAATAAATTGGAGAATTATCAATTTAGGACACAGAAGATGATTTATTTGTTGATCCAGGACTCAAAAGACTGATTGTCAATCCAGGACCCGAAAGATCGCCAAAATTCTTGATTTAGAATTTGAAATATCGCAAAATTCTCAATTTAGGATCTTCAAACTTAATGGTATCAGTAAGCCATACAAAGAAAGATGATATGGTCATTACGTATCAAGATCACCCTCACAATTAAATTAAATTAAAAAATCAACATCAAATATATAAAATTGCAACCACAATTCTCTCACATAATCATAAAATTGCAGTCGTTGTCTCTTCGTTGTCTCTTCTTTTCTTCTTCTTTATAGTACGTAGTTTTTTTCACAAGTTTTTTAATTTTTTGTCCCTTCAATCCAATTGCATTCATTTCTTCACGGTAGATAATGATCACATCATCTTTTGTTAGATGACTTACTAACACTGTTAAGTATGGAGGTCCTGAATCGAAAATCCTGCGAGCTTTTGGATCCTAAATCAAGAATCTTAACGATCTTTCGAATTCTGAACTGACAATCAATCTTTCGAATCCTAAATCGATAATTTCCAAAGAAAAACTTCGGAGGACAAGAAAGAAGTTAAGTTTATTATTTGTTGGGCCTCTCATTCTGCAGAACCCAATCTACTAGCCATAGTATAAATTGGGCACTTTCCAAATCCTAATCATCAATATGACCCGACCCAATCCGATAATTGGGCCCCGGCCCATTTAATAATAAATATCAAAAATCCCCTTCACCCAATCCAACCACCTCCTTCGTAGAGAGAGAAACTGCCGATTGGGATCGTCGACTCGAGTCGCGATTATCGCCGAATTCTTCCTTCGCAATCTGCGCGAACAAGTCGATAATGTCGGGGAAGGGAGCCAAAGGATTGTTGACGGGGAAAACTCCGGCTTCCAAAGACAAGGACAAGAAGAAACCCACCTCTCGCTCCTCTCGAGCTGGACTTCAGGTTTTTAATTTTTCGATTTTTTCAGTTTTTTCTCCCTCTGAATTTTCATGCTGTCTCCGCGTGGATTTGTTTGATCCGTGTGTGTAATTTTTTAATCCGTTTTATTGTATTTAATTATTTGTGAGTTGTGCGGTCCACGTTTTCAGTGTTGGTTATGGAGATTTTTTACACCTTCGAGACGACGCCGTAGGCAGTAGTTTTGCATATGCACGTGTGTAATTGTTGGTACAGTTCTAAGCTGTATGTGTTGATTTTCCGTTTGAGGAATTTCTTTTGGATTAAGTTAAGTTTTTTGGAGAGGTTCGCTGTTTGTGGATTTGGAAATGTCGGTGAGCAGGGTTTCTAGTCTAGTGGTCATATGCTCGTGTATGTAGAAAGTTAAAACTAGATGAACTATGATTGGGTTTGTGCCACACATAACTTTGAAATGAAACTTGCTCACATAACTTTGAAATGAAACTTGCATGGATCAATCTAAATGTTGTGCAGAAAGCTTTGGATGGTGTTCTTGGAATTCGATTTCTATGAATGCTGCATTGGAATGAAGGGTAGATTTTCTTGAATGTGAATTGAAGTTTGTCAAAACAAAAAATTATCATTTGAAAAAAGTACTACTAGAGCTAGTGTATGGTGGATTCATCAAACTGTCGGTTTAGTAAGGGCAACTCCTTAGTCCTTATACAGCATGGAGGTTGAGTTCAACGAGCTCTTTTTCGATCATGTGGTCTAAATTTCATTTTCTTATGTCTTGGACAACTGTGATATGAGGTAAAAATACAAAAATTCTGATTTGAGACGAATGACCGGGGAAAGTATACAGAAAGGACAGTTTCTTTTTTATTTTGATCAGTACTATTGTATTAGAAATTATAATTAGATTAGTATTAGTTAGTGATCCTGGCTTAGTGAGTCCTTTCTCCTATGATGAAGTATTAGCTCCAGCTTTGTGTGGTTACAAGGTCACATCGCTTCATATATTTGAACTTGTAGCCTATAAAAGATGAAAATTAGAAATAATTAATTAATCATACTTGTTTTAGCTTGCTTGATTGGCAGGATATATGTTCTTCCCCTGCACTTGTTTGACTGCATTAAGCTCCATTTAAGAGCTTTATGACTCATCTAATGCTAGTTAAACTTTGTTAAATAAAAATCTCTAGACTTTGGGTGCATGTCAATTATCTTCTCAAGTGAATTAATTACCTTATTAGAAAATCTGAATCCAGAGTAAATATAGAATAAATGCTTAGTATCATTTTGTGGATGTGTTTTTATATCATCTCAGCATTCTGTACTTCTTGTATCTCCAAACCACACAACCCTTTTTCTTTTAATTAATTTTACTTAATTTTGTCAAATTGTTAAAAGATCTGGGCTCTTTTTTGCTACTTTGTTTTAGAACCTGATAATAGATCAAGATTCTTTTCAGCATCTCATGCATCTTTTTTTCTTGCAAACTTTCCTTTCTGAAAAATGAATCACCTCATCTCTTTTGTCCCTGCAGTTCCCCGTTGGTCGTATTCACCGGCTCTTGAAGGAGCGAGTCACCGCTCACGGAAGAGTAGGCGCCACTGCCGCGGTCTATTCCGCAGCCATTTTAGAGTACCTAACTGCTGAGGTGTTGGAGTTGGCTGGAAATGCCAGCAAGGATTTGAAAGTGAAGCGTATCACGCCACGTCATCTTCAGCTGGCGATACGCGGCGACGAGGAACTCGACACCCTCATAAAAGGAACCATTGCTGGTGGTGGTGTCATCCCTCATATACATAAGTCTCTCATCAACAAGTCTTCCAAGGAATAAAGTGTTAGTTTTTTGTTTTTTGAGGTTCTAGGGTTAGGTTGTCCACATTTTAGGAGCTCTATTTTGTGGCATGTTGTGAAGAGAATTCAAGAGACGTTTGTGCGCAGACTTCATTACAATTGTATTACAACATGAACGTAGTATTTCATTTATGTGAAGTATGTTTAATTTTTCTTGTTTGCAGTTATTTGCATTTCTAGATAGGCAAGTACGAAGCATGATGGAATAGACTGTATACGGGTTGCAAACGAGTTGAGTATGATCAGTTTCAAGGTAGACTCGAGATATTGTAACTCGAGCTTGATTATTTTATTTTATTTTAATAAAAATTTAAATTATTTATATAACATGGGTAAATAGGTTTATTTCGAAAATATGAATAATAGCAAACTCAATAAGGTAATACGGCAAAGTTGAACACTCTAGCCTGGGACCAACTCATCATTTACAGAGTTGATTTTAACGTCTTTTTTTTTTTTTCAGCTGATTTCGGATAACTCAACTTATTTACGCCAGTAGACGGCATACCTAGTGAAACATCAATATAACAGCGCGCATCATCTAGTGCATTCCACTATGAATTAACCAAAATCTGCACGAATAATGCAAGCTAGGTATTGCAAGAAATTATATGGCTATGGCATTTTCAGAAAGGGAACAAAAACTAATTGCTCAGCTCTTCAACAGTTTTGCATTGATGTGAAGAACAATTGAGATAAAGCAATAAATAATCGACACAAATTGCCTCAAGAGAAGCCATAAATAATAAATAGGTTAAAACAGCAGCACCAAATTAAGGTGGCTCCATCGACACAATACATCCCTCCTCCTATATCTCCAAGAATGCCAAAAAAACTTGCTAGCTCAGATCAATCTAATGGGAGGTAAGAGTATAAATCTGCATTTTAGGCAGTGATTTAGATTGCTGCAACTTTAGGAACCTCCACTGGGAACTGGTGGATTTCATCGATCCACGGGCTTTTCTCCTTCGCTGGATTTATAGTCCTAAGAGCTTTCCAGACAGCACTGTTACATTTGAAACCAGATCCAAAGGCTATCTGCCATGTCCTGTCTCCCCTCTTGATTCTTCCTTTTGCTTCTGAATACGCCAATTCATACCAGAGAGAGCTGCTGGAAGTGTTCCCGAATCGATATAGAGTCATCCTCGAAGGCTCCATGTGCCATTCGGATAGCTGAAGATTCTTCTCCAGCTCATCGAGCACTGCCCTTCCACCGGCGTGAATGCAGAAATGCTCAAAAGCCAGTTTGAAATCCGGGATGTATGGCTTTAGCTTCATCTTCAGCAGCTTCTTCCCCACCAAGGTGGCGAAGAAAAGCAACTGTTCGGACATGGGTAGCACAAGAGGACCCAATGTGGTGATATTGGTTTTCAAGGCATCACCGGCCACAGCCATCAAATCTTTCGACAGCGAAACCCCAACTTTTCCGGTGGGATCCTCCATCTGTGTGACACATGAGAAACATTTATCGTCAGAACCTTTGTGGGTTCTGACTGTATGGACCAGTCTGTACTTGGCTCTCCAGTAGTCGGATCTTTTGTTCGACAGCAAAATGGCAGCGCCTCCCATGCGGAAGAGGCAGTTGGAAACCAGCATCGATCTCTCATTCCCAAAATACCAATTAAGCGTGATGTTCTCCATGCTGATAACCAGAGCATAAGTGTTGGGGTGCACCTGCAGCAGATCTTTAGCAAGATCAATCGAAATCAAACCCGCGCTACATCCCATCCCACCTAGATTATAGCTAATGATGTTCCCTCTGAGCTTGTAATGGTTAATAATCATTGCAGACAACGACGGAGTGGGATTGAAAAGGCTGCAATTCACAATCAAGATCCCAATATCCTTCGGCTTAAGAGAGGTCTTCGCGAGCAACTCGTCAATTGCACCAAACATCACCATCTCAGCTTCTTTCCTCGCCTCCGCCATACAAGGATTCGGCGGGACCCTTAGCACAGCCTCAGGAAGGTAAGTGTTCTCTCCGAGGCCAGACCTCTCTAGAATCTTCCTCTGGAACTCAAGACTTTGATCAGTAAACGAACCCGTCAACCCTGATCTCTCCATGAAAATCTGCCTAGTGCATTTCCTATCATCATCGGGCTTGTAACACGAGAAGTTCACGAGATACACAGGGCGGGGACGTGTGAGGAAATACACCGTTGTTAGGAAGACCAAGAGGGTGGAGCAAACAACCACGGATACAAGATTGAATCGAAGATGCTCCCAAAGAACATAAAGGTCTTGGAGAGAAAATGTGGACAATTGTGCAGCAACAATCACCAACAGAGGAGACAAAAACAGGTACATCCCATGAGTTATGAGGTAATGATATCCGAGCTTCACATACTTCAATTTCACAGACTGTTTGAAATCGGGGAGCTTATACGAAGACGAAGGCGGAATCAATGGTGCACTAGCTCTCGTTTCACTCATTTTTTCACTATTCAATCCTCAACTCTCTGGCAACCACAATATTAATGGAAATCAGAAATCTAAACACTAAACATCTCGCACATAAATCATATCAACAACACAGAAACTGGAATCATATCATGAAAATCCGGATCTGAACAGTCTATATCAACAGATTTCCTTAACTAAATACCAGATTTACTCAAACAATCAATCAAAATCCAAATCTCTCTAACTTTTTCACCTTCCTCCACTCTCTCTACAAACAGAATCGCAATGCAACTAGAAACTCAGGAAATACCAACTACATCAAGAGAATACGAAAATATTCCGATTTCAACATCAGAATTTGGATTCACCATCAACAATCGTGCGAAAAATCAATTCAAACGGAGTGAAAACAGAGAATCGGATTCCAGTAATCGCAAAACAAGGCTAAAAGATAGGGAATGACAGAAAAGCTAACCTTATTCTCGTTGAATATTCCTTGGAGAAACCGATTGAATGAGCGAGTAGAGAGAGAAAGAGGGAGTTTGTTTAAATGGAGAATTTTGGTCAAATAATAAATAAGTCTTCAAAAGCTGTGTGTGGCCGCGGAGACAACGTGTGCTGATTTGAATGCATGTTCTGCATACAATTCTTCTAGAAATATAAGATATTATTGCGTTTTTTTTTTTTTGCCATATATTTAAATAGATATTACATATTATGAAAAATATAATAGTTTGTACCGCCTTTTGTAAAAATAATAAAAATTATTCAAAATTTTAAATAAATGTACAAATTATAAAAATTATTTAGGACAAATTTTAATAATATAATTATGAATGATACGACAGATGGCCATTGTGGGAATAATTTCATAATTAAGCAATAATTTGTATATAATAATATAATTATAAATTATACGACAGATAGCCATTGTTTGTAATGATGCATGAGAAAAGTTGAGGGCGGCCAAAGTGGAGACCCAGTCAAACATGGCTGAATCTGAACCCATACTTTCAATTAAAAAAAAAATTTCAATATGGTGTAGAAATTATCAAAATTCTGTTTTTAACATATTTAAAATATTTCCAACTTATAATAGGCAATTATTGATGATAATGGGAAAGACAAGAACCATCATAAGCATGTGGAGTCGTTTACACTTCGAATCCCCTGATACACAATAGTATTTTACATTGCATTACACCACAAAGATTCTTGACACGTGCTTTTAAAGGTGATAAAGTAAGACACAATCTTTCCTAATTATGAATATGAATAATCTTCGTTGATTTATACACATGTTAAGGATCTGTTTGGAATAACACAATGTGTAACATCATTGTGTAATAGGGGATCCGGACCCAATATTTTATTGTGGTATATATAGAAAGTATAAAAACTCTAGCACTCAAAATGTAATTTAATTCAAGGAGAATTATCAATTTAGGACTCGAAAGATGATTTATTTGTTGATTCAGGACCCGAAAGATTAATTATCAATCTAGGACCCGAAAAATCATCAAGATTCTCAATTTGGGACCCAAAAGTTTGGAATATTCTCGATTTAGGACCTCAATACTTAATGGTGTTAGTAAGTCATCAAACGAAAGATGACGTGACCATTATACATTGTGAAGAAATGACTGCAATTGAATTGAAGAGACAAAAACTTAAAAATTTGTGAAAAAAATATGTACCGTAAAGAGGAAGAGAAGGCAACGAATCCAATTTTATGACTTTGTGAGAGAACTGTGGTTGTAATTTTATAAATTGAATGTTGATTATTTAATTTAATTTAATTATCAAGGTGGCGTGGATACGTAACGACCATATCATCTTTTGTTGGATGACTTACTAACATCGTTAAATATGAAGGTCCTGAATTGAGAATCTTACGATTGGGTCCTAAATTGAGAATCTTGGCTATCTTTCGGGTCCTAGATTGACAATCAATCTTTCGGGTCTTGATCGACAAATAAATCATTTTTCAGGTCCTAAATTGATAATTCTCCCTAATTCAAACGATCATATGAAACTTCTATGAAAGTAAATAAATAAATACCTAAAATGACACCCAAAAGGGAAAAAATACATTTAAATCGCCGTCATGTTCTAGAAATTTGAAGGTGTTAGCTTATTCTACAAGATTACATTATAATTGTATTAATTATTTATTTAACGAATTAGATTGTGTATTTGAAAATAAAGTAATTTAACTCATAATTTAGATTTTATGCAAAGTAATGTAATGATTTAATGAGAACACTTGTTCTTATATTTTTCCTACTTGCAAAATTGAATTGAAAATTATTTTCGTTGACCGGTGACATTAGTGCGTGAAATAAGACTATTATTTTTGTTCGACATAGAATTCTCAATTCTCCATCATTTTCAACGACAACTGGAATTCTTTTACAATCATCTATGAAAACAGCATATTTTTATCAGAATTTCAAACCTTATTTTGAATATTCTAAGAGGTTTCTAAACATTTATACTACATAAAAACAGATATGTATTTGCCATTTTTATATTATACTACATACACAAAAATATGCTCCATCCCTCTTATATATATAGCTGATTGATTTTACGTGGAAAACCATTATTCATAAAATATTAGGATTGATCATAATGCCACATCAAACAGACATGATTAATTAATTAATATAAAAAACATAATCGAAATATAAACATCAGACTACTTAAAACTGAAAGAAACAGCAAATTCAGAAAAAAAAAAAAAAATTCAAGGAAACAGATAGATTACTTTAATTTGGGAAATAGTTTGTTTCAAAATCAATTCAAAATATTGAGCACATGGAATCTACGAGGGGCCGGAGGAGAAAAAGGATAAGGTAGGGATAAAAATTATTTTTTTTTATGAGAAGAGGGATAATAAGAATTAAGTATTCATTCTAATAATTAGATGAAATTATACTCATTTGAAGTTTATCTTAAGCCAATAAACTGGTCAAATCAAACTCCTTTGTTACAGTTATGTCAGTTTGATTTTGAAGAGTTGTTTGATTGATTTAATTAATTTATAAAACTTTTAAAATCATGCATATCAGTTTGATCGATTACTCCGAAGCGTGAACAACCCTAAACAAATGATGCAAAGGACACCGTTTGAATTGAATCTGGGTGGTCATGTGGGGAGCTCCTTTTCATACACGCTTGTTAGGAATAATTGTATCTTGAGTGACATCAAACATCATTAGTGTATAACTAATCTTAGATTGTAATCATGTATATGATTGAATTTGTAATAAACTTAGGTTCACGGAGAGCTGGAGCTGGAAGAATTCAAAACTTGAAGATTTAAGAATATCAAGTTCAACTAAAAGCCCAATTGTATCTATTTAGTTGTGAGCTTAAAGACTACATCTGCTCAATCAGTTGTTAGCTCCTTTTCATGCGCACTACATTTTCCAAACACTTAAAAAATAATTGCAGAATATTATTGCAAAGTGATCACATGTGGGATGGTTTAAAATTCTTTGACATTTTAAATTTATAATAAGTTATTCAACATGGCAAAACAAGCTGAAATCTTGGACCATTCATCCACAACATCGTTCAAATAACAAAAATTTGTAGATAAAATATTGATGCCAGGATATTATAAATAAAATTAGCTCAATTTTCAAATAGAAATAATTCTTTTATTTTTAATTCAAATTATGCAAATACTATATCAAACTAAAACCTTTTTTCATTGCTTTATTTTAAGATATGCCCAGATTTAAGTACAAAAATATAAAAGACATTCATTTTTAAGTTTATTTAATCTCATAATGTTATTGCATATGAAATCCCAATTATCATCGATCAGATCACACATCTATTAGGCGTTGTCATGTTTTCTAGAAATAAATTTAACTCAAAACTAGAATATGCATTAAAAATAATATCTTTTACATATTTTTTAAGCAATATATTTTTTATTTTTTTTATTTAAACATGAACTGCTAAGTTTGTTTCAACCTCGTAATATTTAAGATTGGCAGGCCTCTTATACTTAGCCCATTGGGCCTTCCATTAGCAAGATTATGATCCAGCCCAACATTATCATACAAATATGTACTTAGGGCTGGAAATTAAACCGGAAGAAAAACCGATCGAACTGAAGTATTTTGATCGTTTCGGTTCGGCTTATAAATGTATTCGGTCAATCTGCAGTTTTAGAAAGAAAAATAGAATGAATTTCTCGTTCTTATATGTAAAACTCGAGTAACTAACTGACTGCCCGATAATTTATTAAGTAAATAGATTCTTTAATAAATTCAAATATAATATTACTATTTAGGATCTAACTTATATGTATTTATACTTAAAAAAAAACCCTATATGTTTTTAGAGCATCTCAGCTCATCTTTAATTTTCATTGGCATCGCCTTTCACTGCGAGCATAGTTTTCGTTCTTTATAATTTCCCTTTCCAATGTCCGCTCTTTCCTCCTCGATTTTGTTCATCGTTAATTCTCGTTGACATTGCTCTTTCATTCATGATCCGGATCGACACAATTCATGTTTGAGCTGAGGCCTTACTATATAGTTGAACACTTCATCTCTCCCTTATGGAATATTGTCCAACTAAAAGGTGGGTAGAATTGAAAGTTTTAGTTGATTCAAAAATAGTATAAGAAACTGATAATTTTGGTTGAGAAAAAAAAAATGCGTTTGCCGGGAGTCGAACCCGGGTCTATTGCTTGGAAGGCAATTATCCTAACCGTTGGACTACAAACGCTTTATGTTTCTCCATCGTTAGAACTCTTCAATTTATTATTTTATTTCCCATATCAATGGCTTCAAGAAAATATAATTTATTAAAAAGATACATACCTTGGTTATTGGAGAACAAATCAATTTGAGAAATAAAATAGAAATCTATATCATTGTTGTTCTTGTAATTCTTATTATTAGAAAATCTAACAAAATTACGTTAGTTTATGAACTACATGTGTGAGAAAAAACACGACAGACTAATCATGTGCGACTAAGTACTTGACCTATATATAAAGTGCCAACTTATAATGACAATTCAACCACAACCATATGGGTTTCTCTCTGAGTTGAGGTTCGGACCGTGGGCATGTCGTCCTACGTAAATAAAAAGAAAGAAGATAATTACTTGAAGACTTTTCAAATTTAAGAGATTAATTTAAATCGGTCAACTATACTCTTTCACCAAATTATATCCTTAAAGCTTAATTAGGTTAAGCTACCCCCTTTGTTTGGTGGAGAAGAAATGCTGCAATGGCAAGTCATGCAAAATGCGATTTCTTAAAATAAATGAAATATATGATCAACCAACATTCATCGAATTTGAAAAAGGAGTCGAAACAAAGAGATTGAAAGAATGCCGCGCGGCTTGAATCGTATTTTTTGAAGATGAGGTAGAAAATGAATAAATAGGTACGTTTATATGTTATGCATTTAATTTGATTATGTATTTAGTTTGAGTTTCTTAATTTGTTTCAGGCATGAAACAAGGCTTTCATGTGTGTTTGAGATTAAGAAAAATATACATCTTATCTTTGGTGATTGGTCCCAATCATAAGAAACTCGTTAATTGCCAAGTCAAAGGCCTAGCAAATAAAAAATAGAAAACAACAACTGATCTGATTATATATACACACACTGATCTGATTAATATTTTTAGAGTTAAATGACAATAAAGTTTTGTTACTAATTATTGTAAAAAAGATACATTATAATATAAATAAATTAGTAAATGAAATAAAAGAAAACAAAGTAGTGTAGATGATGAATTTTTTTTCGGAGGAAAAACGACATAATTACAAATAAGATAAACTATTCTCGTTTAGTATATTAATAGATAGATATCAACCGTTTTAACGTACACAACTTGATTATTCTGGTTTTGAAGAGCTATTTAGCTGATTTGGTTTAAATTTTCAAATTAAATCTATTGATTTGTACGATATTTTACCCAATCATATCATGAAAAACCGAACTACCTTCTCGAGTGTCACATCTACCACAATCAAATGACATTCTAAAGTCAAATTAGCACAGTTGGCAGCCACGCAATTGTGAGTCAGATTAAAACCCTATCCATAAAAATGAGTCAGATTAAAACCCTATCCATAAAAATACATGCAAAAAACCACCACTATTTAAAACCCTTTTTCATCAAAATACAGTTATTTGAGCCCAAAAATA
>AYJT01092199.1:0-17655 GCA_001278415.1 Ocimum tenuiflorum | reverse complement strand
TGTATTGCAACAAAGCAAAACGATGTCGTATTTCATTGTTTAGACACTCCGTCGTTTAATAGTAGTAATCGGAAAAAGTAAATTCTAACCCCAAAAGATTTCTAAATAAATAAAGAATGACGTCGTTTTGCTTCGTTCCAATACAATTTATGGCCAGTCACTGAAAACATGAAGATTAACGGCCACATAAGCACATTTTTTACGATGTCAACTAACGAGGATAAAATTACTATAAATGAAACTTTGGGATATAATTGCATAACGAAGATGGTTTAGGATAGAATTGGATAATTGACTACACTTCGGGATAGAATTGCATAATTTCCCTTTCTAATAATATATTTTTATTTTTACTTTTTTTGCTGGCTTTTCAGCTTTGACCTCTTCAAATCTATGCATGAAAGGTGGAAATCCTATGTACTGCAACTTCTGAAAATCGTTGGGTTAGTCGTGTTGTTCTCTATTAGTAATGCCTATCGTAATTCATACGAGCTTCTAATCTTTGAATGCTCTTGCAGGAAAGAGCAGTTGGCTCAGTGCTTCTTCAATGCTGACCTACATGGTGCAATCATTTTAGGTTTGGAAACCTTACTCATTCTTCAACTGCTTTCTATGTCTTTTTAATTTCATGTTCTCATAGATGCATCGAATATAGAAATCGAACAGAAATTTTTCATTGTAATTATTCTATGCATGATGTAACTAGAACTTTATGTATGGTATTTTATTGCCTGTATGGGTAGACTTCTGGTTATCCAACTGGAATCACTAAGCTATGGATGTGAGGCTTGATTGAAAATAATTTTTTTAACTAATTCTTGTGATGTTTCCCCTTTCAGTCGTTTAGTCAGTACTCGATCGTTTTATTCATGATATTGGTTATGATTTTTCAGAATCTTCAATGTGGCTCGAATTAGGTTTATTTACTGAAAATGGGTTTAATGGTTTCTCTTTTGGATTATTGCAAATTTATGTGAAATAATCCAAGTCTCCCGTTTGATATGGACGTGTAGTTCCAGACTTATAGATTCTTTTGGTCAATGAAAAAAATGCCATATGATTAGATGTTGGTTTTATGTGCGTTATGGAGGCAATAATTCAAATGTTTGATGGTGAAGGATAAAGCTTTATTATTTGACTTGCCTTTCATGTATAGATAGCTGGTTGAATCTCTCCTAGAAATAAACAATGAGTTGTGTATCAGCTTAAGTCTTATATGGTATTTCTTCTCAGCTGTTCATCAGTATTATTTAATCCTGCCACTAAACCCCGAAATAGTAGACGTATCTTTATATATTTGAGCATGTTGATTTACCTTGTCCTGAATCCCCATCCTTTTACGATCAATAAAGTCATAAGGAATTGTAAGAAATTATTGAAGTGGCTGAGACTATGCTGGGATCTGTTCAAAGTTGAACCACTGATTCAGTTTCTGTTCTAAAATTTTTATTTATTAAAAAGCATGACTGGAAAATCTTAATGGGTGTTTAAATCACTGAATTTACAATTGATGGCTTCTGTAGTTGTTCAGTGTAAAATTGCTGCCTATGTCGGGGTACATGGCATCATGGTACGAGAAACTAAAGAAACATTTGGAATTGTTACTCAAGATAACAAATTCAAAGGTAATGGTTTCTATTTCTCACCATCCTTTCTTAGGTAGTTTTTCATTTGAGCAATTTGCTATAGTGCTTATACTTCTGGAGCTAAGTTTGCACTGTTTGGAGATACAGGATGATGAGCATTATTTTTATGCATGCCAAATTTATTTGGTCAAAGTTTTGGTAGCAATAATCCTCCCCCCTTCACATGACACATACGAGTAGGTGTTTGGATTCACATGAAGATTCTGTCTGATCCTGTGTTTATTGTTGGCAGTTGTGCCCAAAAAGCTCTCTGTTTTTGTGCTCCAAGCAGATTGTTGGAAGATCACGCTGCATGGAGATAGATTTGCATCTAGAAACTTGGTTCCATAACCTGATACATGTGAGTTCTCCATCCGACCAGATATTCTATATCGTTTATTGAACTTGTGCTGGATCTGATTTTTATTAAATTTTTGCAATCAGTGTGGAGCTATGTTAGCATCTCTGAAAAGCTATCCAGCAATTCTGTGAATCATGAGAGCCACTGAGAATTTGGAGGTGGTTCGATAATACATATGAACTCGAATGAGAATTTTTGCAGTGACATATTAGTTGAAGAGCAGGTCTTCTTACATATTTGGTCTAATGAATTTGTCACTATTTTTTGGCAGAAAATATAGACGCGTTTTTGGATTGTGTGATGAGCGAATATGGATAATTATTGTAGGCTAATAAGATTAGGTTGGCATCAGGCTGTTATCTACGTGTATAGAGTGGTGTACTGTGTACACGATATAATTTTTATTATAAGGTGGAGTGCAAATATTACTACTATGTTTATCATGATACAGTAGGGATTAAGACTAATGTCTACTTTTTCTTTAATTCTAAGCTAAGCAAAGCAAAGAATTGAATTTCTTCTTCCTTTAGAATATATGCTTTTCATGGGTGTTTAATTCTGAGTCTCGGATTTACGTATTCTGTGAATCACAAATCTCATACTTGCAGTGCAGACAATGAGCCAAATCATACTCAAAGATGAAACTTATGTCGTGTTTGGTTGGTGGGTATCGGAATGAGTGAATGGAATGATATTGAAATATATTGTTTGATTTGTTGACACGGAATGAATTTTTTTGAAAGTGCTTCTCTAATATTTGAGAATTACTCGAACCCATCTAATATACTAATATTCATTCGGTATACAATCAAACTTTTACCAACTTCAGTTTGTTATATTCGTCATTTTTAAATTCCCTGTTTAGTATAATCTAGCCAATTTCAGGTTTTTTTATGTTTTTGGCAAGGTTACTCAGAAAGATAGCGTTGAATAAAATTTACCGAGTAAAACATCATATTATGATTATAAAACATTTATATCAAATATCAACTTCTTCCGGTGGGTGAACTTGTGAATTAATGCATTTTTATAGTTTACTAGATAGATGAACTGCCTTTGTTTTCTATTTTTAACGATAAAATGATTATAGAATTCTAAAGAAAATAACTTTTGTACCATCTATTTGAATAAACACTGATATAATAATATGACTTTTGATGTATAAAATTAATAAATTAAAATTAGTGATTTATTTAACCACGCAACTAATCTTTATCTAGTCTTATTACATATTATATATACTTGAGTTTATCTTAAAAAAATATATTTAATAAAATATTTAATATTTTTTTTAAAGAAATATTATTTATAAAAACTCTAAAAGTAACCAATGAATTTGTTGAAAGTTGAAATATTATTTGTAAAAGAGTAAAAATTATTTTATTTTAGTATGTGTGAATAATTTACAATGTAAATCTAAATTATATTAAATTAATTTTTTATTATTTGATCTTAATTAATTTAAAATAAAAAACTAATTTCTCATATTCTATAAAATAGAGAAAACTAATTTTTATCGGAAAATGATTTGATAGAAATTATACATTTTGAAAATTTATAATCAACTTCTTTTGAAAATGCCAGGAGACAGATCTTTATATAAAATCTATCTTTTATGATATGATATGAGTGCATGTTGTAAAATTAAGAAAAAAATTTCAGTGCAAGTGAGCAAAAGTATAATTTTTAATATATCAAGAGATACGAGCATATATTACAATTGAAATTTCGTATGAGTTATGATTTTTTTTCCTATTAGATTTTGGGATTTTGGAATTGTATTTATTGTGAATCATGAAAGTTCAATACTCTTTTTATTATATATGAAACGATTTACGAGTTTTATGAACTTAAGAAATAAATATATAATATAAATTGTGCAATGATGATATATAGTATCATTTTATAAAAATCCTAATATGAACACCATTTTTTAGTTTGCACTTTTATAATTGTTATAAATGAATATTCTCTTAATAAAAAAATTGCAACACCTATATGTCTCCTTGATTCCTCTTCACCTCCCTATTTATCCCGTGGAAAACCAAATCCTTTGATGGCGTAAGACTATCATAATATTATTCTTACTTTTTTTTTTTTAAATCATATTAAGTTCAGAGAAAAACTTCATCAAAATATAACAACATATCTAAGGAAACTGAGAACTTAATAATTTTATTTGAAACAAAAAACCCTCACCACACACACAACCATACCAGGAGAGAAGTGCCAATTTGCTTATTCAATCATGTGAGCCGAGCATATGATCATACATTTTCCGAAAAATAAACATCTATCCATGTAGATCCCATTATTTGCCCGTCGAAATTTTATGATTTGCGAAAATTTCAAATATGAAATTCCATTCCACGTTGAATGTTGAGATTAAAAGAACTATTTATAGTTTTGAAATCGAAATTAAATTTGAAGTTAAATATTGGGTTTTCTTATGACATAAGAATTAGAAGATAAAACATTTTAGGATAATAGCTATATTAAATTATTGATAATTACAAATTACATATATAGTATCAAAATAAATTAAATAATATAATACATCGATAATTACATTGTTGCCCCCCTAAAATAATTATTTGAAGATGACATAATATGGAAGAAATAATTTGGAACAAATAATTTGGGGGATATAATCTCACAAAATGGGAGGTGGAAGCATATAAAAATGAATATAAAACAGGTGAATCCCTAAGTTGAAAAGTCTTTTTCGGTCAATATACAAATATCATGCATACTATTACTAAGAAATTATATATCATATGGATTGTGTCATTATGTGCAAGTATAAGTTGTGTTTCTATGTTGCATTTGTTTGTTAGCAGTAGGTATTAACCACCTTGTAAACAAAGTCTAAATCTTGTAATTGTGTGACAACTTCATCAAACTAACCGTTAGGTCAAACAATTTATTATAAATTCCATATTTTATTTTATTTTATCTTTTTAATTATTGTTTGAATGTTGTGAGTGGCGGTGTTGTATATAAATTTCACACTAAAGATTCACCGCTATCGTTTTGGATTCCGTGGTGTTAATTAACTGCATTGATATTTGATTTACAAAACAGAGGCTCTGTGTTTTACCTTTCTTCTGGTTTTCAGTGATTACATTAATTACATTAGAGAACGTGAGATATTATTATAATGAGATATATTTTATGATAAATGTATATCGAGATAAGTGCTCTACACACACACACACTTATATATATATATATTGTGATTACACCCCTTAATTGTACAATTTTTCTTCAATATAAATGGTCCATGCAAATAAGATACCGAGCTGTAATCATTAAATCTGATTTTTATCCACTGTTTTTAACAATCTCAACGTTGGGAAACAGTTACTTCTAAATAGAAGAAATGTGATTATATTTTCTTGGAAGAATAGAGTATAATTGGGTATAGTTAGGGTATAATCGAACTAAGTTGAGTAGTGAGATGTTCGAGCTCGTGAGATTTTTACTGAGCCCAGTTCGAGCTCGATTGAACTTTTAATTTTTAGGTTCGAGCTCGGTTAGAAAGCTTGAGTTCGATTCAAGCTCATTGGAGCTCGATTCGTCAAAAATATTTGTCGAATTCAGTTTTATCTATACATTTGCTTTCGACTTGTGTAAACGAACCGAGTCGAGTCGAATAGCAAAATGATCAAACATGATTCGTGGAAAATAAACTAGGATCGAGCTCATTTCGAGATGAAATCAAGCTTGATGGGTTAATAGTATCTTGGTTTATTCATTATTTTATAGCAATCAAGATTGTAGACAACGTTCTTTCACCACCGATGTTGGAAAAGAAATAGCCTGCGAGCTCAAGTTCGAACTCGAACTCGAACATGTTCGCGAGCTTGACAAACCGAGTGCATCCAAACTCGAGCTCGGTTCGTTTATTAAATGATCGAGTTTCGAACAAGCTTTTTTCGAGTCTATACCTGAATAGCTTGGCTCATTTACACCCCTAGTAGTACAATTCATTTATGAATTTTTCGAATTTTTTTTATATTATGATTTATATTAGAACTTGGCTTCTAAAAAAGTAAACTAAATAATAGACATTTTCATTTACATCAACAGAAATCAAAGTAGAGCTACTGTTACCATCTCAGAGTGCAGTGGTGAGCACATTTCTTATGACCTTAAAAGTCAAGAGTTTGAGTATATGTGGGGACATTAGAATGAAATTTATTTAATATTGTTGTTAAGTTAAAAAAAAAGTAGAGGTACTCAATCCTTTAATTACGAAAAGTAGAAAATCCAACTAGAACAACAGCAGAAGCAATGATAGAACGATAAACTGGCGATTAAAAAGTAAATAAAAACCCTAATCATCATGTAATGTAATATTTGAGTAAAAAAAGAAAAAAAGTTTCAGAATAAAGCAATATTCTAGGGGTGTCGGTTATACGACTTTCCCTAACAAGATGTTTATTATATGTAAATTGTAATGTAACCAAACAAACTGGTGACTACACACGCTGTTGTGGGTTCTGTTATCACCCGCCTCCCTCACACACACACACAAGTTGCCATTCACAACTGCAACGTACCAGTACCAGTACCAGTACCAGTACCAGTACCACCACCTCTGTCTCTCTGCGTAAGAATTCATCTCTTTCTCTCTCACAATACCCAACACCACTGCTGAATCTTCTTTTGTTTGTTGCTTTTACCATTTCTGCACTTCTTTTCTTTAACTTCGTTTTTTCTTTTCATTACAGTTGGACTATGTTGCATGTCAATATAAAAACAGTAAAATCTGAAAAAGATATCCAAATAATTCTTCCACATCCCTGCACTCGATTGATAAAATTATATATATTATTTGGAGATAAAAATTATTGTGTGTATGTGTGTCTCGTCGTGTTTTCACGTGTTATCATGGTACAGTGAGATTCTTTCCGATATTAGTTGTGGGTCTAGGTTCCCTTTTTTTTGCCTTATAAATTGATATACTGTGGCCAATATTGTCAAAGTTTTGTTGTGGGGCTTGGAGATATAAATAATGGGTTATACTAAGATGGCAATTATTGCATTATTGAGATTTCAGCAGATAATTTTGGACCTCATGCTCTGCTGTATATTCCTTTTTCTTCATCATTTTCGTTAACAACCTAGGAATAAAAATAAATGTAATGCCAGTTTTGAAATATCCATGTCAACAGCAAGGAAAAGGCATTATTAAGTATCTTTCACGTTTCAATTTGAGTGAATGTAGTAACTTATGCTGAGATGTGGGTTGTGTATATTATGATGCTGTCCAAAATAATGATATTTGTGAATGGAGTAGAGAGAAAGAAAGAATAAGGAAAGTGAAATATTGGCTTGCATAATCATATTTCTTTTATCTCTCCTGATACCTACTTGTATTGTTCCTTTTTTTCTCTTGTGTTGTGGGCTTGGTTGGTGGGAGTGGAGGTTGTTTCCTTGGTTTCCCTTTGAAGGGATACCCTGCTTTGTTTTTTGTTTTCATTTTCGATCATGCTCGTGCATTAGAGGTTGGGATTACAACTCTCATTTGGCTTCTCTAAAGAAAAGGTTATCCCAAGATTTGCATTTGCTTCTCTAAAAAAAGAAAGTTGTGTGCAAGTTTTGCAGGGCTGTGGGCTCAGGTGGCCCTTTGAGTTGAGTTCATCTACTTTCTATATCATCTGATCAGATACAAATGCAGACCCCTATATCAAGGTAAACTCTAGTCTGAATCATCCATGAAAATGCAGGCTCTTTTCTTGCTTGTGAAGCAGTGTTTTCTGTCTCTATGTTTTGTAACTGAACCATTAATCTAACCTTTCCAATCATTCATAATACACCACCATATTCACTGGTTTTATTGAAATCGTGTCATTTTTGGATTAAAATACGGCCATGTAGATGTGTGTTATTTTTTGTTATCATGATTAATTCTGCGAGTGTGCAGACCTAGTCGCGATGTGGCTCAGAAATTAACTCCTGCCACACCACAAAGCACGCGGAAGCTTAAAACTCCAGGATCAGATTCTAGCTGTGCTTCGTCTCCGAATCCAGTTGCCAAAACACCCAAAGATCGAAGTCCTAAAATTGGTGATCGACGGTTGCCACGAACTCCAGCTACTGAGGTGTGTGCATAGCACAAATGATCGAATAGTTTCTGCATCAAAAATCTAAAACAAAATCAATAATCAACTCTTGTATCTGAACAATACCGATTTGAAATGTCTCTCATTTGGCATATAATCCATTCATCATGCCTTGAAAGCCTTCTCAACCGATTTTAAATCCCTGAAATCTCAGAAGAAGAAACCCAACAAGGCCTCTGAATCAGAGCCGCGAATCTCTCAGCTCCAAGAGGAACTAAAGAAGACAAAGGAACAGCTCAGCTCGAGCGAGTCATGGAGGAGAAGAGCTCAACAGGAGGCTGATGAAGCAAAGAAGCAACTTACAGCCATGTCAGTACAACTTGAGGAGTCTCAGAATCAGCTCAAGGAACTGTCTGAATCCGAGGAAGAAAGGGTCCAAGAGCTGCGTAAGCTATCTCAGGAACGAGACAGAGCGTGGCAGTCGGAGCTGGAGGCCTTCCAGAAGCAGTACTCCATGGATTCTGCAGCTCTGGCTTCCGCCATGAACGAGATACAGAAGCTCAAGGTGCAACTTGACAGGGTTTCGCAATCAGAAGCTTCCCAAGCCAGGCATGCGGAGTCAGCTCATGCTGAGATTCACAGCTTGAGACATGAACTGACAGAAACCCTCGTTTTAGTGGACAGACTAAAGAATCAGTTGAATGAGAGCAGAGAGTATGAAGCTCGTGCCGTTGAAGAAGTCACTCGAGCTCAAATGCAGCTGGAAGCTGTGAAGAATGCTGAGAAAGAACTGAAGTCGGAACATGATAATGTGTTGGAGTCGTACAAATCCTTGCAGCTCGAGTTGGAGCAGTCCAACGATAGAGTTAAGTCGTTGGAGGAGCTCGTTGACAGCCTCCGAAATGATGTAGCACATTCTTCTGCTGAAGTTGAAGTTGAGGCCTCAGAATGTGATGATACGGAAGCTATGAAAACCGAACTCAACAGCCTGAAAAGTGAAGTGAATCGATTAAGATCAGCGCTCGGGGATGCTGAAACAAGGTACCGAAATGAGTACTTACAGAGCACTCTGCAGATCCGAAACGCCTATGAATTGGTCGAGCGTACGAGATCAGAATTTTCACAGAAAGAAGCCGAACTAGACATGAAGCTGAAAGAGTCGATGGCTGAAGTCGAGGAATTGAGGATTAAACTGATTGAAAATGAAAAGGATTTGGGAGAAAAACAGCCTGAAGTTGAAATGGAGGAAAGTAAATCAGAATCTGAAGTGGAAGATCTCAAGGCCAGTTTACTATACAAAGAGGCGCTACTGCTAAGCATCACAGAAGAGAAGGAGAGTCTGAAACGTGAAATGACGAGGACAGAGAGGGAGAGGGATGAAGAAAAGGCGGACGAGAAAGAGGCGCGAGAGAGAGAGCAGCTGAGGGCATCGAAGTCGGAGCTGGAAGGCGAGCTGCGGAGATTGAAGGTGCAATGCGATCAGTGGAGAAAGGCTGCTGAGGCAGCTGCTGCAATGCTCTCCGCTGGCAAGTATAGGGAAAGAACAAGCTCCTTCGACTACCATTTCACAACTAAGAAGCTGAGCTCTCCGAATTCTCAAGATACGGATGATGACTCGCCCAAGAAAAACAAGAACGCCAACATGCTCAAGAAGATAGGCGTCCTGCTCAAGAAAGGACACAAGTAGATTCCAGATTTTCAACCATCCTCCCGATTGTTAACTTTTTTGTGTCGTGATTACTTCAAAGTGCTACTCTTGCGTTATATAGTCCCTTCCAGTTCATCTTTATAAAATTTTATTGCATGGCTGTTTATATGAATAGTGGGGAAACCATCTCATTACAATCGAATAGTAATTCATTTTCAACACATTACTCTAAACTCAAACCAAAAGAATATTCTCAACATATTTTTTTCTCTCACTACTTTTTATATTTTTCAAATTTATAAATTGAACCCCGTTTTAATTCCATACAAATCAAATTTTTATGAGATAATAAATTATTAACAAACTAAATTATTATGAGATAATATGTAATTAACGAACTAAATTATTACAACATAATTAATTATTAATAAATATACTAAAAATAAAGTTACTTGAAAAATAAAATTACATTAAAATATATCGAACAAACTAAACAACATTATATTAAAATTACACTAAAAGATTAAAAGGTACAACAAAAACACACTGCACAAACTTATTCTTACACATAAATAAAAAAGGATAGTCTTTCAAGTCTCATAATTAGAGTGTTCCTCCCACATATGATCAATTAGTGTATTCCGAAACGCAATATGAGCATCTTTATTCTTTATTGTTCGACACCGAGAAATATGTTGGAATCGTGCATTTTCATTCGTCATCATTTTAACCTCTGATGGTGACGTCTCTCTCTAATTCTATTGGTGCTTCAATGTCGCGTTCATCCTCAATTATCATATTGTGCAGAATTATACAAATGGTTATTATATTGTGCAACACTTCTTTACTCCAATAACGTGCCAATCCTGCTATACTTGCAAATTCTAATTGTAGAACTTCAAATGCACGTTCAACGTCTTTTCTGCATGCTTCTTGTCTCCTTGCAAAATATTTCTTTTTTGGACTATGTGGCTGATGAATTGTTTGGACAAGGGTAGACCATTTCTCATATGTACTATCAGCTAAATAATAACTATATTATATTCTTTTCCTTGAATTATATAATTAGCTGGAGGAGCAATACCTTGAGTAATATTATAGAATAGGCTAGATGATTCCAGCACATTGATGTCATTGTTCGTGTCAGGCAAACCGAAATAAGCATGCCAATTCCAAAGATCATAATCCTGCCACTGCTTCAAGAATAATTGCCGACCTTCCACTACGACCTGCATATTGTCTGACCCAAGCAGTAGGACAATTTTTTCATTGTATGTGCATGCAATCTAAATTCCCCAGCATTCCTAGAAACCCGCGTTGTTTGCCAACGTGGAGTAGTCGGGAAATATCACGTGCATTTGGTGACCTCAAGTATTGCTCTGAAAAAAATTCTTTAATTGCTAGGCAAAATCTCTTCATGGTTTCAATTGCAGTAGACTCACCTATTCTGATATACTCATCGGTGGCGTCTGCTGGTGAATCATATGCTAACATCCGAAATACTAATGTTATTTTTTGTAAAGGTGACAATCCAAATCTTCCAATGCTATCCGCTCGTTGTTGAAAGCACTAGTCATGATCTTTAATTGCATCGATAATGCGAAGAAACAACGAGTGAGACATTCAATATCTTCTGCGAAACATGACGTCATTATGTAATGGATTATCTAAAAAATAATCATTATACAATTTTTGGTGAGCGGCCTCGTGATCATGATTGATGACAATGTGCTCGGGAACCGAACCACCATGTGTTGATTGATTTTGTTGAAGCATATGAATGATCATGTTGTTATTAGAGATAGCTTGGCATATTGCAGCATGTCTCTTGGAATAATTTTATGATTATTTATTTTCATCATCAAAAGAAGAAGAGGAGGAGGATGATGAACTGCTAAAATTAGATACAATATTTTTAGAGAGAGTAATTGTATACAATATTTTTAGAGAGAGTAATTGTAGCAGATGTGTAATTTGCTACTAATATAACATGCTATATATATTATGTGTTATTAAAAAAACTGAAATGTGTGCTCGTGGTGTGAATTCCAAAAGATTGTTATCTTCACGCGTGCTAGTCTTGAAAAAATCAAAATGTTATATTATTTCAGAAAAAATAAAAAACTATCTTCAAAAGAATGTTATCTCATGATGTGCTAAAATGTGGTGTTTAATTGCTTTTCAGAATGTTATCTCACTACGTTATCTTATTTTTCCTACGGTGCATGACAGGTATTGCTCACTTTTCAGAAGAAGAGTGTGAAGTTCAATTTGCAGTCATGTGTCATGTCAATTTTTCCTACGTAATAATGGAGAGGTGCAATGCTAGTCGATCAGTCACATGAAAATATCTGTTTCTATCGTTCAATTTTTCATAATGTTATCTCACTATGTTATCTTATTTGTAACGTTTTATTTTCAGAATTGCAGTGTGAAGTTTAATCTGCGGTGCATGACAGGTATTGTTTACTTTTCAGAAGAAGAGTGTGAAGTTCAATTTGCAGTCATGTGCCATGTCAATTTTTCCTACTTAATAATGGAGAGGTGCAATGCTAGCCAATCATGCATATGAAAATGTATGTTTCTATCGTTCAATTGCAAAAATGTCTAGTCAATCATCTGCATATTGTCAGATTTATATGAAAATCTCTTAAAACCCATGTGTTGGAGTGTACCAAAGTGCTAATAGGTTCTGGAATCGGGTTGAAACAAATTTCAACAAAAAACAATAAACGACCCAAACAATCATCATTCACAAAGATCACTGCAATCTCGAATTCAAACTATTGAGAAGGCTGCAAGAAAATTGCATGCATGTATTCAGGGGAATTGATAACACACATCAAAGTGGTGCTTCAAATGAAGATATCGTAAGCATCAAATTTTATTATGATTATTTTTTAAATTTATTTTTAACATAAATTACATATTTTAAATTATCTACAGATGTTGTAAGCAACAATATTGCTAATGAAAGACCCAAAATACAAATCAGGTTGGAAATTCGACCACGTCTGAAGTATTATCAAAGATTTGTAAAATTTCAAGATTGTAGAAAAAGTTCCGCAAAATCATTTTTTGGAAATCTGTCTGTTGAGTCAGAAAATTCAAGTTTCGAAGGGCAAGCTTCCCCAGGTACTTCCTGCTCTCTTATAAATTTAGATGATGATACTAATCTTAGTGGTGGGTCTCCGTCGGAACGACTGACCGGGATAAAAAAAGCTAAATTAAAAAAAAGATGATTATACTTCATCTATTAACACCCTGCGTGAAGAAAATAAACAACTTTTTGAAGAGTTGCATAAGTCGAGCATAAAATTTCGGAAAAATTGGACAAGAGTGAAGCACGCAAAAATGCAAGCCAATCTCTTAGAGAAGCAAGTCATGCCCTCAAAGAAGCAAAGAGGGAAGATGAAATTTTATTTCAAGATCTGAGTTCCATATACGATCCCCAAGTTCGTGTATATTTTGAAGTAGAAAAGACACGCATTTTACATAAACGATCGGAATCATTTGCAACCGGTGCATTTGGTGGATATTTTAATAATCTTGGAGGATTTGGTTCAGGACTACTCCATTATTAATGAAGCTTATCTTCAAAATATTTCTATTTCGCAGAGTGTTTATTTTTAAGTGTCAGTTGTATTTGTATTTCGCAATTTAGTTTTAGTATCGCATGTTGTGTTTTTCTTTCCAGTGTCATTTTAATATTTAGTGTAATTTTATATCTACTTCTTTTTTTTTTCTCGTTATTATTTTAATTTCTCAATTTGTGTACGTTTATTTTAAAAATAAAACTTACCCACAAAATTAAATTTTATAAAATAAAATGTATAGATTTTAGTATCATAAAAATTAAGTGCACAAAAATATATGTCTTCTGCAATACATGGAAATTTAAATAAATAAAATAAAATAAAATAAACAAATGAAATTGATAAGTAACAAGGCCGTTTGCAAATTAAACTAATAACGAATCTTCTAAAATACATGGGAAGTTTCATTTTGCAAATTAAAAGATAGAAATCATAATTATAAAGTGCTGCAAGGACTTAACTGCAAAACCCTTAATTATTTACCGTCTTCAACAGGGAACCGCTATATCTGAGTCTCACCTTCTGCAAATTGGAAGAAAATGCAATTTGCGTTTGCAGATGCCGCTGGGTTGGAGCGAGGCGACGACAAATGAGCCGGAATTGCCATCTGGTTGGAGTTGCTCTTATACATTGGGTTAGACTATACAAATTTTTTATATATATAATAATTAAAAAAATTAATTATGATAAAATCTTTCTTTATTAGAAACACGATCGATCACTATTAATTACTATAGATGTCAATAAAAATAAATTTTTAATTCCCACCGGAATGTATTCCTATATTATAATATATTTATTTTGAAAAATTCAATCACTCGTTTAATTTAAATTGATAAAATACTTAATCAAATCACAGAAATATTTTAAATGTTGCATGTAGAATATTATTAAATGTATTAAAGTTAAATGCAAATAATGATAATTGAATTCAAAAGCACAACCTATGACCCAACTAAAGGTCAGTTGACCGGAGCTAAAATCCAAAACTAAAGGCGACGTTTGTTTATAATTTTTTCGATATTTTTTAAATTTTATTTTTATTTTTTTTATTAATTAAAATAAATAAAAGAAATGAACTTTTTATATACTTCACTTTTTTTAATACAAAAAGAAAAAGATAGATTTTTCAGATTGAACAAAATCTTCGTTCTGAAGGTCCAACATACTCGCTGCGGCCCAAGTTCGGCATTAGCTTGACTATAAATAAATCGCGAACCCGCTGTTTCATGAATTAGGGTTTTACACTCCAGTGGGCTCTCAAACCTCATCGCCGCCATTTCTGCATCTCTAATCTCGAACATCTCTAATCTGCAAACATGGGGTAAGCTATGGCGTCATCGCGATCTTCTCCGTTTTAGTTTTATTTGGTTAATTGTTCTATGGTTCGTTATCAGACAGAGTAGTTGAATTTAATGTACTTGTTGATTGCGCAATTCGAAATTCTCTCTTTTCCTTCCCATTGTCATGAATGATTTCTGTTTATTTGGGACCTGAATAAGATGTTTTCGAGTTGTGCGATTGTATTTACTGAATAATGTACTTAATTTATTGGTTCGTTATTGATTGAATTATTTTTAGCTTGAAATATGCAAACCGAGAAGCTGGCATTGCATCGCTTCTAATGACATTCTTACATTGCTTACGGGCTAGCCGTCAATAATTATGGTTTGAGTTAATCGTTGTTGTGGCATTTTCAGAAATATCACCTATGATTTATTCGTTCTTAGGTTTGGTTATATCCTTCTCCTTTGCTTTGCATGTGTTGTTAAATGTGTTATTTTTATCGGTTTCAGAAAGACTCGTGGTATGGGAGCTGGGCGCAAGCTCAAGTCCCACCGTAGGAATCAGCGATGGGCTGATAAGGCGTACAAGAAATCTCACCTTGGTAACGAATGGAAAAAACCTTTCGCTGGGTCCTCTCACGCAAAAGGCATAGTGCTTGAGAAAATGTTAGCATTCTCATTTATGCTATATATACATTTTTGATGAGTAGCTCATTGGCTGTCTATTAATAAAGTCCCTTTGTTATGAATGCAGTGGTATTGAAGCTAAGCAGCCCAACTCTGCAATCCGTAAGTGTGCTAGGGTGCAGCTGATCAAGAATGGCAAGAAGATCGCTGCTTTTGTGCCCAATGATGGTTGTTTAAATTACATTGAAGAAAACGTGAGTTTCTTTATACATGACTCTTGTTACTTGCTGTTATCTTGAAAATTTGGTTGATAATATAACTTCCAATTATTTTGTTGCAGGATGAAGTGTTGATTGCTGGATTTGGACGTAAGGGGCATGCTGTGGGAGATATTCCTGGTGTTAGATTTAAGGTGGTGAAGGTATCTGGAGTTTCACTCCTCGCCCTCTTCAAGGAGAAAAAGGAAAAGCCTAGATCTTAAATCTTTATCTTTTTATATAATGTGAGCTGGCTACAATTTCTATCTCTATGTCGTTGTGCAAGATTCAAAATGTCTTTCGAGTTGATTCTTGTTGACATTCTATCGTATTTTTTTCGCTTACTCTGCTAGATTTGTAATTGCTGAATTTTCACCATAATTTTGCTGTAAGAATCTCACTGGTGTGATATGCCTCTTTAAATTCCTAATGGAGCTTTGAACCATTTCATTGTATTCTTTTGCTTGTTTCCCCTCTTTCCCCGTCGGAACATAACATCGCACATAGTTCTTCTCGAGAAACTTTTTTGCAGTGATTCTCGAGATTTTATCTGTGCGAAGACCAAGCCATGATCCAATCTGCTTGAGCCCCCTCCTTCATAATCCATGGAGTTGTGCTTCACTGTTTTGGTTCACACTTAATTTTTTTTGCATGCGTTACATTTTCCTTATGTAGGAATTGTTACTTTGAAGTTTTCTTTTTTCAGTTTTCCGAAATCGAAGTTTTTCAAAGCAGTTTTGTCATTAAATACTTTATATCCACGGGATCTTTTAATCTTGTTATTAAAGTATCGCAATATATCTAATTTAAACAAAAATTTAAATACATAGAGCTGCATCTTCTGTTTCTCCACCTTCTCGAACACAAACTCATGCAAACTTTACTCGTAAATCTTTTAAATTGCGATCTGTTGCCTGGATGTAGCAGTTAATAGGTTATTTTAAAGCGTTTAGTTTTTGGTTTATTTCATATTGTTGGCGTAAACTAGTCTGCTGTGTCATGTTCAAACATTAACATGAAATCAAATATATAATTTAATTTTTAACTTAATGACATGTTTTGCTATTCTTCATTTAGTTTCTTAGGCGGAACAATATAGCTAGATTCATGTTAGGTATACGATATCGTTTTGTCTGAAATCGTAGTTTATACGTGTCATTGTTTGATAGACTTATAATGTCTGTTGGTGGTTTAGGAATAAGAGTTTGGAATGATTCTCAAATATGATTGGTTGATAGTTTCAGAATTATCGTTTGGTTGATAGTTTGAATGAATTGGTGTTTTTATTTTCATACCCCCATTGTTGTTCCTTTCACTGTGTAATTTATTTTTATAATAATTTATGATAATTAAACCAGATGCCACCTTATTTGGAAATGGGTTCGTTGCTAATTTGTTAACTCCAAAATATAAGTCGATTTGTAATTTGATTGAAAGTTCAGTAACTTATTCAATCGGCATGTTATACTAAAATTGTACAATGAAGACTTTGGAAATACAAAATATATTTGGACAATTGATAATAAAATCACATGTCAAACGAAGAATTCAGGCATATCTGTAGTACTTTTAAGAAATCAAACTATCATATTTGCAATAAGGATATCTAAGTATAATTTTTACCTATATATAATTTTTATTTCATCACAATTATGATGTTCATCTCTTATTGACCTTTGTATAATTGACAAATAATATTTTATAAGATTTTAAATATTTGAGTCCTGAGTAAAGTAATAGATTTAAATGATACTAGTTTGTCACCTGCGCGATGCGCAGCGTGTACACATTGATTATTAATCATTTTTATTAAATAATTTTTTTTTTGTTATTATAAATTTTATAGAATATGTAACATATTAATCATTGATGGAGAATAAAATTATGGCAGTCACTTATCAAAGTCCGATTCAAAAAGATCGAAAAATAAACTTAAGGTCCATCACGTAATGGGCCGCGACCTTAACTGAAGTGTTGAAGCAAAGCAATTCATAACCCGACCCAAAGCGTGGAGATCCAACATCAACCGAACCGATCCGAGAATCTGATGTGGCCAAAGGTCAAAGCCAGTCACTTACGACTGAGAAAATACCTACGTCTGGAATAACTACCCACGTTAAACATAATTCCATCTCCATGCTTGTATATAAAGGAGAGAACCCCTCCACCCTCGGGGAGGTTACG